>CAKNXH010062690.1:59098-90722 GCA_932178445.1 Andricus quercusramuli
TTCCTCTTTTTTATTTTTGTCCAAAGAAACAAATTTTTTTATTTTGTTTTTCAGGAATTGCAATAGGAGCATTTTGTGGTGGTTGTCCAAATTTTATCCTTGAATTCTTGTTTTATTTTCGGGAATTCTATATATTGACTTGATTATTGGACGTTAAATGAGATTTTGAATTTGATTTCAGCCTGATTCAAAATTCTTGAATAACTATTTTTTCAAATTTGTGACTCTATTTTCATTATCTGATCTCTAAAGTGAGTTTCAGGCCACTATAAGATTAAAGGGGAAGGTGTTCTACTTCTAAATTTCCCATAGAATGGACCCTGATCAACAATCTATACACCAGCGATTTTTAACATACGATTATCAATTGACAATCAAAACAAGCAAACGGACTTGGTCGAATCTAAATTCTAGATTCTAAACCGACAGTGTAGCGCGAGTTTATCCCTCTTGGTGGTGAAGATAACGAGCACCTTTCACCGATTTATCCTCTTATCAACGCCCACTTTAGCTGCGCCACTGCAGCAAGTTAGCAACTAGCAAGCTCTTTTCGCATCAACCAATAACCACCACAGTGGTGCAGAATCCTAAAAACGTGACCAAAATCCTCAAATTAAATTTTCCGAGCATAAGACATCAACCAATTGCGACTCTCAGTAACTGAAGTTTGGTGGGACTGACGTTACAACTAGACTCTCCACCATACGACGAAACACTGTCTGATAAATCTATACCTCCTACCCCACATTACTATTTTCTATACGAACGAGTCACGCCTACCCCGAAAGGGAAATGACATTATTAAAAATAATAATAAATTGTTTAAACAATCATGTTCGTTAAGATTTATCAACTATTATCTCTCTGTAATTGAAAATTGGACAAAAAGTGGTAAATTTTGGAAAAACCCGTGATTTTCTGATTCTATTATAAGAGAAAATTGCTAGAAACAATAATAAATTGTTTTAAAAATGTATTTAAACATCTAATCATCAGTATAATGTAGCATTTTATGTACTAGAAAAAATATGCATAACAAAAAACTGCGAAAAGTCATAATTAACGCCAAAAATTCGCAAAACTCATTTTTTCACTTATGGGGGTTTTTTGGGACCCTATAAAACAAACTTATGGGGGTGACATTTAAAGGTGATATAAAGGTATATAAAGATGAAAACGTCAATTTTCCTTATCGGAAATACTTGATATTTTTACCAAAAAATGGATTCGTTAAATTTTGATTTAGGAGAATTAATTTTTAATTAAAAGAAACAAGATTTTTCTACAAAACAGTTTAATTTTTCACGAAACAGTAGAATTTTTTATCAAATTTTTCAATTGTCAAGCCACCTCTAGATATCATTACTTTCTTTTGAAAAAAAGGATTTATTTTTTGTGAATTCTAACGTATTTCCGGGCTATATGCATGAAAATTCGGATAAGAAAAAATTACAGTGCATTAGAATGGGTCCAGAGCAGTTTAGGACTCATTCCCAGAAGGCCAGTTCTTAGTCCACGATTTCTGAACACAATCCTGGATGCCTGGGATTCACTTAAAAAATTACAGGTACTCAAAAGTTGTTTCCATATAATTTTGTATATTTCATTGAAAGACATATTTTCTATATTCACACCTTTTCTGTAAAATCAATATTTTTAGAGAAAAATTACAAAAATGTAAAATGAAAATTTCCTATGCGAAAAAAAATCTGAAATAAAAACAAATGAATCCGTTTTTTTTTTAAAGAAAGAAATGATATTTAGAGGTGACTTAAAAATTCAACAACTTGGTAGAAAATTTTACTATTTGGTGGAAAATTAAACTGTTTTATAGAAAATTCTTTTTTTTTTATTGAAAATTATTTCTCCTGAATCCAAATTTAACTAATCCATTTTTTGTGAAAAATATCAAGTATTTCCGATAAAAAAACAGACGTTTTTACCTTTATATATCTTTATCTTACATTTAAATATCACCCCCATGAGTCTGTTTTGTAGGGTCCCAAAAAAACCCCATAAGTGAAAAAATTAGTTCTACGAGTTTTTGGCGTTAATTATGACTTTTCGCAGTTTTTTTAACGCAAATCGTTTCTAGTACATGAAATATTACTTTATACTGATAACTATATCCTTACATGCATTGTTTAAACAATTTATTATTGTTTTTAGAAATTTTCTCTTATAATAGAATTAGAAAATCGCGTTTTTTTCAAAAATTTTCCACTTCTTGTCCAATTATTAAATAAGTGTTGACAAACATAATTGATTAAACAATTTATTATTATTTTTATTTTAAATCGTTTGAAAATCTTGAAAATGCTTCAAAATTTCATTTCAAAATCTTGTGAAATGTACATGTTGTTCCACATTTCTTCACATTTTAAATTATTTTGGAAATTTTTTGAGAACTTTGAAACATCTTTCAAAATGATTCGAATTTTTTCTAATTTTTTTTTTTTTTTTTTGAAATCCTGCCAAATAAAAAGAAATTCCTTAAAATCTTCCATATTCAATTTAAGCAATTTTGTAAATCTTTCTAAATGTTTTTAAATATTCTCTCGAAATTAATTTCTCAAAATAAAAAATCATTTTCAATTTTCCTATGAATCTTAAGGAAATGTTTTTTTATTATTTTAAAGCCTTTCTCAATTCTGAAAAAGCTTCTGAGTTAAAAAAATTTGTAACAGTCGGATTGAATAATTTTGAAGTTTTTCAAAACTTCTAAAAATGTTTTCAATTTACTCGAATTTTTTTAAAGAATAATAGGTATTTACTTGTTAATTGTACATAAAAATTCAAGAACTTGACTTACAAATTAATTTTTCTTAAATAGAACAATTAAAAATGTAGAGTTCAAAGTTTCGTTTTCATTTTTAAATATTTAATTTATAAAAATTACTGATTTTAAATTAACAGTCAGATATTTCTAAATATTCAGTGATTTATTTTTTTTTCAATTAAAAAATTTCCAATTGAATATTATATTTTTGGTTGAAAATTCGACTATTTAGCAGAAAATGAACTTATAGTTTATAAATCTGATTTTGGTGTTGGGAAGTGAACTGGAATTTTCTTTGGATGACAATTTAACTTTTTTTCTAGTATTTTTTTATTCATCTGTTTTAAAATAAATATTTCATCTTTCTTGAAAAAATGCAACTATTCGGTGTAAAATTCAACAATTTTGTTGTAAAGCCATATTCTTTTTGGTTGCAAATTCTGCTGGTTTGTTAAAAAGTTAACTATTTTGTAGAAAATTTACTTTTTGTTTACATTGAATATTTTGGTATTGAAAATGGTACGGAAATCTTTTCTAAATGAAAATTCAACTATTTATTCGAAATTTTTTTTTCAAATAAAACATTCATCTGTTTTAAGAGAAATTTCATCTTTCTTGGTTAAAAATGCAACTCTTTGTTTAAAAATAAAACTATTTTTTTAAGTCACACTTTTGATTGAAAATTCTACAGTTTAGTTGAAAATTCTACTATTTCGTACAAAATTGACTTTTTGTTCAAAATTCATACTTTGGTGTAAAAAAATGAACTGAAAGCGTTTCTGGATGAAATTTCAACTTGAAAGAAGGTGTCCTTTTTTATCAAAAGTTCATCCTTTTATTACAAATTTCATTTTTCTTGGATAAGAATTAAACTATTTGGCAGAGAATTCAACTTTTTTCTTAAAAATTCATCCCTTATGGTTAAAAAAATTCGTCTCTTCGAATAAAAAATTCAATTTTGTCCGTAGAAACTTATTTTTGGTTGAAAAATTCCTATTTTGATCTTGAAACGACAACTGGAATATTTTCTGGATAAAAATTCAACTATTTTTTTTTCCTTTTTAAATAAAAATTCATCTGTTTTTAGAGAAATTTCATCTTTTTCTTATAAAAATGCAACTATTGTGTAGAGAATTCAACAATTTTGTTAAAAAGTTATCCTTTTTGGGTAAAAATTCGTCTGTTTGGATTGAAAATTCATTTTTTCGTAGGAACTTATTTCTTGGTTGAAAATTCGTATTTTTATCGTGAAAAGTTAAATAAAATCTTCAACAGAAAATTCAACCATTTTTAATATTTTTTTATATTTTATTTATAAATTCATCCGCTTTGGTAGAATTTTTTTTTTTTATGAAAATGCAACTTTTTAGTTGAAAATTCATCTCTTTGGTTGAAACTTTAACTATTTTGTTGAAAATTAATCTTTTTCAATTTAAAATCCAAATACTTGGGTAAAAGTTAAACTAAATCGTGGAAAATAATGTTTTGCTCAAGTCATATTTTTTGTTTGTAAATTCAATTTTTTTAGAGAAAATTCGTCTTTTGGCCTAAAGGTTCAACACTTTAGGTATAATTCTTTCTTCAGTGAAAAATCTTACTTTGTTTAAAAGTCGCCTTTTTGGTTTAAGAATTAAAAAAAAATCATGTTTTTTGATTGAAATATAAACTATGACACTTTTTGTTGGGGGTTTATGTTTTTGGACTTAAAATTAAGCTACTATGTTAAAAATGTAATTATTTTCATGAAAATTCAAGTATTTTATGCAAAACCCATCTTTTATAGTAGAAAAGACATTTTTTTGTTCAAATTAAATTAATAAATTCGAAAATTTGCATCTAAAATACTCTTTTATTTCGTTTATAAAAGATTCTATGTTGAAAGTATTTCAAGATTAAAATGCTGATTTTTGAATATTAATAATCAAGGAAAATGTAAAATTAGACAAGGAAAAATAAGAAAATTTTGATAAACATGTTCCCGGACACCCTGCCTAATTCCACTAGCAAAAACTAGTAAAACATTTTTGGAAACTAAAAATTACGTACAGAAAGAGTGGGGGAGGGAGGGGTAGAAATATGTGGTTAGAGTTTGTTAAAGGAGGGTGGGGGGGTCTCATAGAGGCCTGATAATCCGTTACGTAATTTAAGTACCGCCCCTCATTTCGATTCTGCTCCAATGAGTACAGTTCCACCGACCAAGCCTCGGCGGCGTGGCGCCGCTTATACGTGAGTGGCGCGGCGTATCCAGTGGCTTAGAGGCGGAGGGGATACATAGGTTGGAAAGAGAAAGCGGATACTACTCTCGGACTCCTCGCTTACTCCTGTGTATCCCCTCCACCTCCAAGCCACTGGATACGTCACGCCACTCATGTATAAGTGACGCCACGCCACTCACGTATAAGTGACGCCACGCCGCGCCGCCGAAGCTTGGTCGGTGGAACTACAGTCACTGCAAGAACGCACGGCGGTATTAGCCCTCGAGGAAGCAATCGACTCGAGTAAATCGTTCACAGCTATCAGTAATCTACTCGCGATCGACCAAGGAACCAACACCCCGGCCTGGAGAACCTTTATCAGAACAGTGAGTCAGATAACGACTGCCAGACGACCGAGAGACGTACCGACCTGTATTCACGGAACTCCCCTTCCTTTACGTCTTTACCCAATTTTTTATTTTATTTTATTTTATTCTTTGTTTTTTCTTTCGCACTCGGCAGGGCTGAGTACCAGTTTTCGACGCCTAGGGCTGTGCGCTCTACCCGAAAAGCTTCAGTAAAGCGATAACGAGCATCAGTTGAAATTTAAACCAACCGTCTTTCATGTTTTGACGTCAGCTTGTCAAAAAGAATTTTTTATTTTTAATCAAGAAAAAAAAATTAAAATATCTTTGCCAAAAGAGTTGCTTAGCTGGGGACAGTGGGGTAAAACTGAATTTTTTGGATAAGGTTGAAGGTCACAATTTTTGTCTGATTTGGATGTTTAAGAAAAATTGAAGATGATTATATTCGGCACTCTTTTGGGTAGAGCTCTTAAATGCTCGAGAATAGTTTAATGAGCATTTATGAGCATTTTTAATTAGGATTTAAAAAATCGTATTTTATATTTTTATTGATAATAATTACGATGTTTAAATTTCGCGGGAAAGTGCATCGCTTCTAATTGGAAAGAGCGCTGAATTTAAATGTTAAAAAAATTTAAATGATAAAAAAAGCCTTGTTCAGGGTTGCTACAATATCCCAATTTCTAAATTCTTTCACGTATAAACCCAACCATACACCTAGAAGATTGATAATAATAACGCAGAAAAAATTTTGTTTCTAAATATATTTTGAACACTTTTTAGTTGTGTTTTCACGCCAAAGAGATGAATTTTCCATGAGAGAAATGCATTTTTAACTGAAATGATTAATCTTCAACCAAAAATATGAATTTGTAACCAAATAGTGGAATTTTCCAACCAAGAGATTAATTTTCTCCGAACAAAAACTCATTTTCAACAATGTACATGAATTTTCATCTACAAAGAATCCTATTTCAACCAAAATTGAAATAGTTGAAATGTCAGAAAAATAAATGGTCAACAAAAAAAAAAGGAATTTTCACCAAATTATTTTTTTTCATGTAGAAAAGATTTTTTAACAAAAAATAGAAGAACTAAAGTTTCAGTAAAGACAATCAATTTTCAAAAGCCAGAGGATTTGATTTTTAATCAAAATGATGAATTTTTAACCAAAAGTATAAAATTTTGTCCGAATAGTGAGTTTTTCAATCTGAAAGATGAATTTTCTATCAACAAAAAAAAACGAATTTTCAACTTGATATTTTTTTTCAATGAAATATATGAATTCTTAACAAAAATAGAATAGTTAAATTTTCTACTAACCAGATAATTTTTTAACCAAAAAGATTACATTTTTGTCAAAAAGGGAAAATTTTCAGTTAGTAAAATTAATTTTTAACCAAAAGATAAACGAATTTAAAAAAAAATAGTTACATTTTCAACAAAAAAAGAGGAAGTTTTAACCAAAAAGATGAAATTCCAACTAATGAGAGTACTCTTTTGCCAAAAAAAAAGGATTTTCAACAAATAGTTTCTTTTTACCGAAAACAGATAAGTTTTCAACTAAAAATTGAATGGTTACATTTTCAGCGGAAGAAATAATTTTCAATAAAATTAAAGTAAGTTTTCAACGAAATAATATAACTTTCAACCAGGAAGATTAAATTTCTATAAAAAAACATTTTTCGACAAAAAATGTAACAGTTACATTTCCAGTTAAAAAAATTATTTCTAAAAAAATTTCATATTTATAACCAATAAGATGAATTTTCTATAAAAATAGGTGAATTTTTAACATGTACATGAATTTTCAACCAAATATTTGAATTTTTAAAGGAATTTCCAACCAAAAAGATGAATTAGTCACCAAGAAGTTTAAATATTTTCCCACAAAATTCGAATTTTCAATGAAATAAAGGATTTTTTAAACCGAATATTTGAATTTTCTACTAAGGAAAATAAATTTTTAATCAAATGTGTACAAATTAAGTTTTCAGTTAGAACAATTTTCAGCTAGAAAATCCAATTTTCAACAAAATAATTAAATTCTGAACAAAAGAAAGGTTTTTCAACTGAAATGATGAATCATCAACCAATTAACAAAATTTTTTAACAAAGTTGTTCCACTTTCAACTGAGTAGTTGAATTTTCTACCAAAAAATAGAAATTCTCAACGAAAAACGTGATATATTATATTTCAACCACAAAAAGGATTTTAATTTTATACCAAAAATAATTGAATTCAACCAAAAAAGATGAGTTTTCTACAAAATGGTTTAAATTCTCAAGCAAAACATCATACCATAATTATTGTTAGGGAATTTTCGATTAATTAAAGTTGAAATTAATTTTATTGTTGTGGTTGAAAATCGCAAATATTTGGTTGAAAATTAATCTGTTCAATATATCACGTTTTTTCGTTGAGAATTAATCTTTTTTTGTAAAAAATTCAACTACTTAGCTGGAAGTGCAACTGCTTTGTTAAAAATTTTTAAAAGAAAATTTAGATAATGTCACTGAAACTTTAAAACAGAGTGACTATCCAGTCAGATTCTTGAATAAATTTATCAATAAAAGAGTTGATTCCATTAACAATATTAGGAATTATCAAAATAATAATGCACAAACTTTCGAATATGATGAAATCTTAGTACTACCTTTCTCAAAAGAACTTTCGAGATTCTATAAGAATACTTTCAAAACCTTCAACATAAAATTAGTTTTTACATATGAAATGAATCAGTTTAAATGTTTCTCTAAGAATAAAGATAGCACGCCTTCTAATTTAAGAACACACGTTATTTTGCAATAGACAATTCGAACATAATTTGAAGAAATTCAAACTCTCAATGCTGAATTTACTGATCAATGATGTTTTAAATCATGTTAATTTTTAAAAGTAAAAATCGCAAACATTAAAAGTGAATTAGAATTGTGTTTACCACAAGATAAAATCATTCATCTTCTAAAACATCAGATTTTCCTCAATAAAGATTTTTAAACAATGATAAAAAGCATGAGAACAAACTTCAAGAGCAAAATTTGAATTTACACAAAATTTTTGAAGAAGAAGATAAGGATCCTTGGTTTATGAATTTAGCAAATATTCATATTCCTGATTCAGTTACAGATATTCTCAGATTAGGTCAAGGTTTTAGTAACCATGTGATAAAGAATAAATCGAAACAAATGATGGAAATAGTCAAAGATGTTGAATCAAGTATACACAAAATTCCAATATTGGATCAACAAGATTTCCGAAACAAGGTTTTACATTTGTTAAAGAGTTTTGTTGATAAGAATTGTTTGCACATTAGTAGTATTGATCGTGAAATTTCTGAAGGTTTCAAGGTAACAAGAGATTTCCTTAAGAACAACCCTGATATAATTTGCATGAATGCTGATAAAGGTAATATTACGGTTTGTATGAAGAAATCAGATTATATTAGAGATGTGGAGGATTTACTTTCCAATCGTGATAACTTTGAATTATTGAGTGAAAATCCGTTAAAACAATTAAGAAGAGACACTTTCAAGATGCTAGACAATAGGAGGAAGAAAGAACTTTTGGGAAAGGATATAAGATGGACTTATATAAATACTGGGGACACAGTTCTTGCAAGATGTTATGGTTTGAGAAAGATCCATAAGGAGGGCTATCCTTTGAGAATTGTTGTTTCAACTATTAACACTCGAACGAAATTTTTCGAACAAAACATGAATTTGATACTGAAAGACTCTTAAAGATACTTAAAAATTACAACTTCTAAATATAATATCAAAAATAGCTGGCAATTTCAAAAAAATATTATTCAAAAAACTGTCCCTGATAACCATGTGATGATTTCTTTGGATGTTGTCGCAATGTTTCCAAATATACCCCTTGAATTGGTTAAACGGGCAATTTTGAATAGATGGGACAATATAAAGACACGTACTCGATTAAGTCAAAAGGATTTTATTGAAGGGATAGTTTTCATTATGAATTCAACTTTTTTTAAATTTAATGGATCTTTTTATAGGCAAAAGTTTGGTACTCCCATAGGTTCAGTCATTTCTCCGATTTTGGCAGAAATGGTTATGGAGGATTTGGAAGCCTTTGCTTTCAAGAAGCTGGATTTTGTTTTGCCCTTTTACTATCGGTATGTTGATGACACCTTGCTGTGTGTTCCACTAGCAAAGTTACAGGTGGTTTTTGATGCTTTTAATGGTTTTCATCCAAAACTTCAGTTTACCCACGAAATAGAGAAAAATAGTAAAATCAGTTTTTTGGACGTAGAAGTAATTAAAGGTCAGGATGGTAATATTATTACCAATTGGTACAGGAAAAATACATATTCAGGTAGAATTTTAAATTTCTTGTCGGCTCATCCTTTTCAAAACAAAATTGCAGTCATCAAAAACGTATTCGACAGGGCTCTAGGTTTGCCCCACATTTCATTTTACAAAGAGAATTTCAATAATGTTAGGAATATCCTTTTTCTGAATCAATTCCCTAAAAAGTTAGTTGAGCAACAAATCACAATTAGAATTCAACAAATCGAAAACAAACAAAGTAATATTTCAGCTACAGATAATCAGAAGGAATTGAGAGAATATAGTTCTCTTAATACTTTTGTTCTTCCTTTTTTGGTCAAATTTCTAAAACTATTCAATTCATGTTAAAAAAAATTTAATATTCATACTATTTTCCGTATACCTTTTCAAATTGATTCAATAATAACTTTTGGTAAAGATCCTCTAGATAAATTTAAAAAGGGTGGTGTGGTTTATACAAGATCACTTGCAAGATCTGTAAGATGACTTACGTGGGACAGACTGGCAGACTTCTTAACACTAGGGTGGAGGAACACAAAAGTGATGTTCGTTTAGGAAAGAAAATCTTCGTTTTTAAAAGAGTTTTATTGCTAGACATACGAGAGGGTTTGTTGATGTTGACCATGAGTTTGACTGGGATAATGTTGAAATTTTACATAGTGAAAGTAATGAGGGAAAGAGAGAATTCCTGGAAATACTTTATATTAAAAAACAAAATAAGTCCACTGTTTATTTAAAAACTGATTTAGATAGATTGAACAAAAGTTATTCAAGTTTGATTAATTATATTTAATTTTCATGAGTCTTGACTTTCTCTTATTTCTTGTTTGTTGTGACGGATTGGCCTATTGACCTACATTCAGATCTCAGGTATCAAAGTGATAGCGTGGTTGTTTGGTCGCTGTTCCCACCTGTTTTCATTTTCTTGCCTTGATAAGGGTGCTGTTTGAGCACCGAAACGTTGAAATTGCAATAGGAGCATTTTGTGGTGGTTGTCCAAATTTTATCGTTGAATTCTTGTTTTATTTTCAGGAATCCTATATATATTGACTTGATTATTGGACGTTAAATGTGATTTTGAATTCGATTTTAGTCTGATTCAGAATTCTTGAATTTCAACTTATCTATAGTATACCTTGCGAATATAGGAGAATTTATGTAGGACAAACTTAAAGATATATCAAGTTTAGAATTACAGAACATTCAAAAGATTGTAAAAAAGACGATAGAGGTACAGCGCTAGTGGCACATTCACATGAACATGACCATAACTTTGTTTTTTTAAAAGCTAAGATTCTTAGCCATGAAACTAATAAAAGAAAGAGAAATTTCAAAGAAATGTTCCATATTGTGAGAAACACTAATTCAGTCAACAAAAGATCAGATATAGAACATATTAGCGAAATTTATCATAGTCTTATTTCATTAACCAATAAATTTTAAACAATAGTTTAGAAATATACACATTCATTCACTTTATGACAATTGTATGAATTTCAAATTTTCGCAAGAATCTGACTTTATTATGTAATCTCATTAATTTAATTTTTTTTCCTGGAGAGGACAAGCTCTAACTTTATAATTATATCTCTTTTTTAATCATCGATACAAATAATGTTTTTAATATCATCCACATATATGTAACCCATATTTGAAAGAAATGTCTGACTCCGGAATGTGGTAAGATTTTTCGAATTATTGAAATATCTTGAAATATTTTATATAGTTTGACAACTTTAGCATTAAAAAACCTAGTGTTATTAATTATAGAGGAGAAGAAATGTTATCCTGAGGAGGCTCCATGTCATGGAGCGAAAGTTTGATAGCTTAAATGAATATAAGATCAGTAAATCAAAAATCATATACACCATCTTGAATAATTTTACCCTTATCAAGAACGCGAACATCATTCTAGAAAGATACCAGAGTAACTTTTGTTTAATTTATCCAAATCAGTTTTTAAATTAATAGACAACTCATTTTGTTTTCAAATATAGAGCATTTTCATGAATTCTCTCTTTCTCTCATTAATTTCACTGTGTAAAATTTCAAAATCATCCCAGTCAAACTAATTGTCAACAGCAAGAAACAATTTTGTATGTCTAGCAAGAACATTCTTATAATAACGCCACAAACGAACATTACTTTTGTCTTCCTCAATCCTAGTATTAAGAAGTCTGCCAGTCTGTCCCACCTAAGTCATCTTACAGATCTTGCTTATGATCTTGTAAATAACACCACCTTTTTCAAATTCATCTTAAGGATCTTCACAAAAAGCTATTATTGAAGCTATTTTTGATATTGTATTTTGAAGCTGTGATTAAAAAAAATAATTGTTATTATTATTACAGCTTAGCTAGAACAGTTAAAATCACAAATTTGACTGATATTACAATACCTGAAGAAGTTGTCAAAATTGTGTCCTTAGGCCATGGTTTTTCGTATAATTTTTTCAACAAAAAAGATTTTCCATCACATGATTTTATAGCCTCAATTGAATATGGAATTTGGAATTTACCCCTTTATATACAGAATGTACTACGAGTCCAATGCTCTCAGACCATTCTAAATTTTCTTAATTCACCAATTTTAAACAAACAGAAATTCCATGATAACTTAGATTTTAGTCCAGCAACAAAATTTGTTGAAGATAATCCTGATATTATTTCTTTGAAATCAGATAAAGGTAATACAACTGTTGCAATAAACAAATCTCAATATATTGAACAAATGTCAAATTTACTATCAGATAAAACTAAATTTAAAGAAGTTAAATTTGAATATACAGCCACTACTAAAGAATCGAACAATATTATTATTAATAGATGGGATAAAAAAGCATATTTATCATCTATGGAAGCTAAAAAGTTAAAAGCAAATGCTACTTCCATCCCCAGTGCTTATGGTCTACCTAAAGTTCATGAAAAGGTTTAATTCAAATCTTAAATTTACCTATGAAAAAGCAGTAAACTCCACACTAACATTTTTTTCAGATATTTCCGTCAGAAGAAAAGATAATGAAACTCTTCTAACAAACTAGTACCATGAAAAAACTTGGTCTGGCAGATATTTACATTTCTTATCACAACATCCATGGTCTCAAAAGAAGGGGATGATTTTTGGGCTTATTGATAGAGCTATAAAATTTTAAATTTCTTTTCTGCTCAGCCTTTGCAAAACAAAATTGCAATAACAGGAATCACAGCGCAAAAGGAGCTCAAAAAAGAGGAAATAGGGAGGTTTTCTCACGAAAAAGGGGAAAGATTAAACATTTCTTTTCATATGTCGAAAAGAACAAGCAATCTTTTTGTCAGAAATGTTACATTTTCAAATAATTTTCAATGATTTCTGCTATTAAAGATTTATTTTTAAAAATTGGATGTACTTAGATCGTTGGAAATCCATGCAGAATGATATAAAAAAGTCCGAGAAAAAATAAAATTAGTTAAATACGCAATTTTGATGTTTAACATCGTTCTTATCGATATTTCTTTCCAAGATTTGTCATTTCATCCTTATTCTGATTAATACATTCAATGTAAATTTAAAACTAAACTTTTCAGTGGAGCGAAGTAAAAATGCTAAAATTAATCCAATCGTTTGAGCTGAGGCTGTTTAATTTGTGATTCGACATCCAGAACAAGTAAAGAAAAACATTTTGAAATCGGTTAATACCTTCTATTCTCCAATTTACAATTTAAAATTTAAATTTTTTTTTATATTAAGTAAAATATTGCCTCATTTAAAATTTTCTTTAGTATAAAAAAAAGTTTTGCCTTATTTAAAATTTGTTTGTAATATACAAAAATAGCTTGAACTAAAGAAACATGTTATTATTTTGTATTTATGGAAACATTTTTTTTCGTGGTGTTTATAACGTTCCTAAATAGCAAAAAAAATGAAATCCCAAAAATCCTAACTCACAACAAAAATGTGTGCACAGGTCTGAATAAAAAAAAAAACGTTTTTGCACATATTCAAAAAAATTGTAACTGACAAAACATTCATTTTTAAATTTCGCAATTTTAAGTTTTCATTTTAATTTTGAAGCCTAAAAGAAGAATTTTCTACAATGCAGTTGATTTTTCAACACGAAAATATGAATTTTCAATTAAAAAGTCAATTTTCAACCAAACATTGAAATTTTTAGTTGAAAGCCCTAGTTTTTAACAAACAAACAAAAACTTTAACTAAAATGATGCATTTTTAACTACAAAATGAATCAGACCATAAGTCTGTTTTATAGGGTACCAAAGAAACCCCATAAGTGAAAAAATGGGTTTGCGAGTTTTTGGCGCTAATTATGATTTTTTTGCGGTTTTTGTTCAATGCGAATTGTTTCTTATACATGAAATATTACTTCACACTGAAAATTAGATATTTTCATAAATTCTTTAAACAATTTATTATTGTTTTTAGCAATTTTCTCATAGAATGGAGTTAGAAAGACGCGGTTTCTTTACAAATTTTCCATTTGTTATCCAATTTTCAATTAGAGGGAAGTGATAGTTCATCAATGTTAACAATAGTAATTGTTTAAACAATTCATTATAATTATTAATAATATTATATTTGAATAATGCTAGAAAGAAGCGGTTTTTTTTTAAATTTCTGGCTTTTTGTCCATTTTTCATTTGGAGTGAAGTAATAATAAATTAAAGTTAACAAAATAATTGTTTAAACAATTTATTATACTTATTAATATCATTATATTTGAATAATGCTAGAAAGATGCGGTTTTTATTTAAATTGCTGGCTTTTTGTTGAATTTTCATTTGGAGTGAAGTAATAATGATTTCAAGTTAACAAAATAATTGTTTAAACAATTTATTATCATTGTTGATAATTTTCTCTTTGCTTAAATGGTAGAATGTTGCGGTTTTTTCTGAAATTTTCAACTGTTTGTCTATTTTTTATTAGGCGTGACTTGATAATTAATTAGATTTAGCAAAAATAATTGTTTAAACAAATTATTATTATTTATGACTATCTTCATCTATATCAATCGCGCCTGATAGTGCGGTTTTTCGGCAATTTTTACCTTTCTGTCCTTTTTTCACTTAGTGAGGTAATAATTAATTAAAGTTAACAAAAAAGTTGTTTAAGCAATTTGATATTGTTTATCACTGTCTTTTGTTATATAAGTGCTAGAAAGTAGCGGTTTTTTCTAAAATCTTTCACTTTGCATCGCCTTTTTATTTATGAACAAATAATAAGTCCACCACATCAAAAATGACTTTCGAATGGTATTGCTGTTTTAAGTGAATTATATTCTCTCTTTTCCAAATGCTTCGAAAAATTAATGAAAAAAAAGCTATTTTACACAAGAGGCAAAAACAAAGAACTTTAAATATCTGTTTTATTTCAGAAAAATATACATTCACGAAAAGGAAAGAGATTATTTGAAATATAGTTTTCTCTAATGTTTATTTATTAATTGTTAATAATTAAGAAGGCAGAGCAAAGTGAAAGATTTTAGAGAAACCCGCCACTTTCGAGCACTTATATAAGAAAAGATAGTTATAAGCAATATTAAATTGTTTAAACAACTTTTTTGTTAACTTTATTCAATTATTACCTCACTAAGTGAAAAAAGGACAGAATGGTAAACATTGTTGAATAACTGCAACTATCAGGCGCAATCGATATAGATGAAGATAGTCATAAACAATAATAATTTGTTTAAACAATTATTTTGGCTAAATCTGATTAATTATTAAGTCACGCCTAATAAAAAATAAACAAACAGTTGAAAATTTCAGAAAAAACCGCAACATTTTACCAATTAAGCGAAGAGAATATTATTGACAATGATAATAAATTGTTTAAACAATTATTTTGTTAATTTGAATTCATTATCCAAAGTCTACTCCATTTGAAAAAAAAGTTCCTGAAAAAAAAAAGTTCATGAATCCAAATTCTAACTCCAAAAAAGCGCATCTTTCTATCATTATTCAAATATAATATTATTAATAATTATAATAAATTGTTCAAACAATCACTATTGTTAACATTGATGAAATATCACTTCCCTCTTATTGAAAATTGGACAACAAATGGAAAATTTGTGAAAAAAACGCGTCTTTCTAACTCCATTCTATGAGAAATTTGCAAAAAACAATAGTAAATTGTTTAAACAATTCATGAAAATATCTCATTTTCAGTATAAAGTAATATTTTATGTATTCGAAACAATTCGCATTAAAGAAACCGCAAAAAAATCATAATTAGCGCCAAAAACTCACAAAACCCATTTTTTCACTTATGGGGTTTCTTTGGGACCCTATAAAACAGACTTATGGGGGTGATATTTGAAAAGTGATATTTTATTTGTATTCTATGGCTAATTGTGAAGAGAAAAGTTGAGTTTCAACTCGATTGAGATAATATTGATGATTCTCGATAAGATTTACAAAAACGTCTTTTTTTCTTATGGGTAATACATGTTAAACTTCATGGAGCTTGCCGCACCCCTAAATATAATTTGTTTTTAAAACAAAAAAAGTGGATTCATTTTTGGGTCGATTCGAACAAATTTGGGGGATGTCCCGATGAAAATTAAAAAAAAAAAAATTCCAATGCATTTTTGGACCACCCTAATGAGCACCGAAACGTTGTTAAATATTATAAATGATTTTATATTGTAATTCGATAATAATAAAAATAAAAAGGCCAGTGAAATAAAAAAGAGAAGGAAGGGGATTTAGTTGGTTGCCTTCTCAATTTTCTTTCCTTTTTTATTTTTATCGAAAGAAACAAATGTTGTTATTTTTAGAAATCGCAGCAGGAGCATTTTGTGGTGGTTGTTCTTAAATTAGCAATATATAAATAAAATAATATATATGGTAAATAAAATAATATAAAATAATAAAACAATGATAATAATAAATAATAATATATAGAGACTAGAATTTTGATTTCTTTACATGTTCGATGAAGGTTTTATGTTTTTGACGGTTCTTCTAGTCCCCTTTATAGAAATTCCCTGACTTTTATGAATTTTTTCCTTACGGGAGTAAGGAAAGATTGCAAAAAATTAAAAAATCTTGATTGTGGGTGTCCTAAAAAATGTATTACGTTAATTGAAGAAAATGAAAGAAAAGAAATATTTGACTCATTCTGGGATTTAAAAGACTTCAATCTGCAGAATTCATATCTGTATGCATTAGTGCAAAAAATGACAGTTCAAAGAAAACGCCCAAGGGATCTGTCTCGTGCAGGAAAAAACGTTTCGTTTAAGTATTTTATAAAGTCTAGTATCACGACACAATCAGTTTGTAAGAAATATTTTCTGACAACATTTCAAATAATAAATGGAAGATTATATCGTCGCCTATCGAAAAATGATGTCTATCTAACTAAGGACAAACGTGGCACAACTAGTTCCCGAAAACTCGATGATTCTGATATTGTTGCCCACATTCAAAGTTTTCCTGCATATCAAAGCCAGTATGATTTAATGCAAATCAACAGAATTCTCAACTGTTATGGTCAGTGTCTTGACCTTATATTAACGAATTCAAATTGTGATGAGGTGAGGCATGTTGATCCGATGGTTGCGGAAGATAAATACCATCCGGCATTAGATGTAAAACTATTTATTAAGAGAAATGAACCAATCCAGACTAATTTTCAATTTAACTACGGAGAAACAGATAGATTTAATTTTGCGAAGGTAGATAGGAGGGCTCTTTTTGAAAATATGAATAACATTGACTGGAGAGATATATATAGCACTGATGATCTCGAAGTAGTAGTCATAATATTGTATGAGAAAATAAGAGATATATTTATTCTATGTGTACCAAAATATACTTCCTCAGGTGGCCCAGGTAAATACCCGAAGTGGTACTCTAAGAATTTAATCGAAAAAATCAAAATCAAAAGATAAGATAAGAAGCAAACTTTCTATGAGTAATAATAATAACTTGGCTAGCTGTTTTAGTAATCTTCGTGCAGAAGTAAAAGTTACAATTAGAGCTGATCGACAGAATTTTATTAAAAAATCGGAAGAGAGTTTGATAAAGAATCCAAAACACTTCTGGAACTATTTGGGTGACCTGAAGAATTCATCTAGAATTCCTGGAATTATGTATGACAATGAAGTGAAACTGGAAAAGCCAAAAAAAATTGTTGACGCGTTTGCCTCATATTTTATGAGTATTCACAACCAGGCAGATCCTTCGGCGTGCGTACATAGTGTAAAAATTAGTGATAATTTCGGGTATAAACTTAAGCTGGAATCACTAAAAGTTAAACTAGCTTTACAGGCTCTGCCACAAAAATACACATCAGGTACAGATCTAATACCGAGCTTCCTGGCTCGTAATTGTGCGAATTCTTTTTCAGAGCCGCTGTGTTATATTTACAACCTAGCACTAGATAAGGGAATCTATCCAAAGATCTGGAAGGAAACCAGAGTCTGTCCAGTTTTTAAAGCGGGAGATAAGTCGGATATTAGAAACTATAGGCCGATATCAATTATAAATAATTTTTCGAAGGCTTTTGAGTATTGCCTGGCCAACTTTGTATCTGCAGCTGTCAGATCCGACCTCACAGATTGTCAGCATGGTTTCCTAACTAAACGCTCCACAGTAACTAATTTAATGCTTTCAACACAATTCATTTCGGACGCGCTTAATGAGGGAAACCAAGTTGATGTGATTTATCTCGACATAGCCAAAGCATTCGATCGATTCAGCCACGCAAAGATATCTGAGGGTCTACAGGGGTCTAATCTGCCAGGGAATGTAATTTCGATACTCCATAGCCTTCTTAATAATGTAACCTATGCTGGAAGCAAATCGGAACCTTACACTCCGTCGTCAGGCGTACCGCAAGGTTCTAATTTGGGGCCCACAATGTCTACTATAATACTCAATGATAAAAGAGAGTCAGAAAATGTAAAAAAACTTACGCTTGCGGATGACATAAAGATATTTATTAAGGTGACCAGTGTGAGAGATTGCATTGAATTGCAGAGAGACCTCCTGGCGATTCTCAGCTGGCTTAGTGACCTGGAGTTGATTGTTAATGGGAATAAAAGCAAAATTATGACTTTTTCCAGAAGCAAAGATCCGATATTCTTTACTTATGAAGTTGAGGGATCTCTCCTAACAAGAGTAGTTTGTATCAAGGATCTAGGATTCTGGTTTGAGTCTAATCTACTTTTTTCAAACCATGTTGAACATATTGTAAGATCAGCTAGTCAAATGTTGTCTTATATTATGAGATCCTGTAAACAATTCAAGAAAGTCGAGACCTTGAAGGCAATGTACTTTGCTTTCGTAAGGTCCAAGCTTGAATACGCTTCGTCTATCTGGTGCCCTCAAAGGAAAAAATCAATCGACCAATTAGAGAAAATCCAAAAAAGGTTCCTAAAGGCGCTAGCATGGAAGGTAGACAGGGTGTATCCACCTAGAGGATGTGACTACGAACGGCTCTGCGATAGGTTTCAAATGTTGAAGTTACACGAAAGACACATAATACTGTCAGTAGTATTTGGAATAAAAATAATGAGAGGCTTAATAGACTGCCCTGACTTACTGAGTTTGCTCCAGTTTAAGGTTCCGAGATTATCCTCTAGAACGGGAGATCTACTCTACCTTCCAGTTGCTAGAAAGACTATCAAATTTATGTCTCCAGTATACAGAATGTGTAGGAATATTAATAAATTCTACGAAGAATGTAGTGATAATACAAATATTTTCGATACTGCTCTCAAAACAATTAAAGATAGACTAAAAGAACATTGCGTAAATGAAAGGCCTTTATTAGAACAGTAATAGTTACCACACTGTGCATATGATTGGCTAAACGTCTCGTGATCTGCGCACATCCAAATATTATTTAAAATTTTATCATTACACTAGTGTTGAAATAGTATAGGTATATTATAATAAGCGATACTTTTGTATGACATAACCCTGTTATTGGTTACTTGTAACTGTTGGGTTATCATTAATAAAAACAAACCAAATCAAATTATACAAGAAAGAGTAATCCTAACAGAAAATATTTAAATCCTGGGCTGACCATTCGCAAGATGTACGATCTTTATAAAGAAAAATGTGAGATTGAAATGGTCGAACCTAAGAAATATAAGTATTATCTTAAAGTCTTTAACACCAAGTTCCTAAAATAAATTTTCAAACAAAAAATAAACGAATTGTCAACAAAACTGTTAAATTTCCAACCAAAACGTTGAAATTCCAACTAATGAGAGTAGCTACTCTTCTACCAAAAAAGACAGATTTTCAACAAATAATTGAATTTTAACCTAAAACAGACAAATTTTCAACTAAAAACAGAATACCTATTTAAATTTTCAGTAAAAATATTAATGTCCAATCAAATCAAAGTAAATCTTCAACGAAATAGTATAATTTTTAACCAAGAAGACGACATTTTTATCAGAAAAGATAAATTATCGACAAAAAATGGAACTGTTATATTTCCAGCTTAAAAAATTAATTCTAAATAAGAAAAAAAAACAAATTTCCAATCCAAAAAGATGAATTAGTCACCAAAAAAATGAGATATTCTCCCACAAAATTTGAATTTTCAACAAAATACAGGAATTCTAAACCAAAAATTTGAATTTTCAACTTAAGAAGATAAATTTTAAGCCAAACATGTACGAGTTAAATTTTCAGTTAAAATAATTAATTATCATCTAGGAAACATTACTGTCAACAAAAGAATTAAATTTTCAACAAAAGAGGGAGATTTTAACTAGAATGATGAATCATCAACCGAATAAATAAATTTTTAACAAAGTAGTTCCACTTCCAACTAAGTAGTTGAATTTTTTACCGAAAAAGATGAATTCTCAACGAAAAACGTGATATATTATATTTCAACCACAAAAAGGATTTTGATTTTATACCAAAAATAGTTGAATTCAAACGAAAAACATGGATCTTCTACAAAATTCTTTGAATCCTCAACCAAAACAGATTAATTTTCAACCAAATAGTGGCGATTTTTAACCATAATAATAAAATTAATTTCAACTTCAATTTATCGAAAATTCCCTAAATCTGTCAGGTTTTTCCTGACATTCTCTGACTTTCTGGAATTACCTAACCAGTAGTAACTCTGTAATTTAAAAAAAAGTATATACTCATTTCACTCTAGAATGTTTTTGTAAAAATATATGTATTAATTATGATATATATTTGTTTTAGCAATAAATGCTTTAAATTTTCTTAAATGCTCTATAAATGCTCTGTTTGAGCGTGAATGCTGAGCATATTCTTGGGAGTATTTGCTCAACATAAATTCTTGGGCATTTAAGAACTCTAAGAATGATTCGAAAAATACTGATGAAGCATACATACTAACTTTCGATCTGCAGAAAGCCTTAGCCTACCACTATAAAAATCACTATAAAGTCACTATAAAAATGAAGCAACTCCATAAAAAAAAGTTTGAGTTCATTTATTAAATTAATTTCAGTTTTATTGTCTAAATAAGTACAAATTATTATACTTTGTATTTGTATTAAACATTAAAAAATAAAAAACTCTATGTGGATACTTGCATTTTTTTCCTACACATCATTTTGCAAAAGGCTCGTTATTTCAAAATTCAATTTAATGGAGATAATTCACTTTTACAATGAACGACACAAATGTCTTTTTAAGTTGTAGAATCCTCTAAAAGTTGGAATATTTTCGAATCTTACAACTATTGCTCAAGGCTCTTAAAAAATGTCCATTCCGATCCTCTAGTTTCCGGACAGGAGGGTTAACAGTACATTTTCAGATCAAGCGATATCAATCGTGAAATAAGTCGCGCGTCAGAACAAGTAGAGATATAGAAGTTAAACAGCGATTTGAAAGTTCGCGTGGGTGTATCTACTATGTCAATGTCAAAATAAACTAGATATATTGCTAGCAATAAATACAACGATTTGCAAACTACTTTTGAATTATTGTCGCTGCGATTTAATATCAATCGAAGAAGACTTCCGTCTTTGTAAATTTCATTCTTCACCATTAAATTCATGTAATTGAAGTGCGCAACGTTTTCAAGCGAACAGATTTTAATTACTGAAATACATTTTTTTGCAATAAAATAAATTATTAATCTATTAAAAATGGCGATCACGATGTGGCAACTACGTTTTATCGAATGACGTACACTAACCTGCAGTTTTTTAGTTTTTATTGAATTTATATGAATTATTTTATGAATTATATGATGAAATATATTATATATTATATTATATATATTATATATATTATATATTATATTATATATTATGAATTATATGAATTATATGAATTATTTTATATGAATTTAGTTTTTAAAAAATTATTATTATCACCTAAGCACTACAAAAAATTCCATCCCAATATATGAAATCAGAATTTATTTTTTTTTTTCGATATAATAAAATTTTTAAAATGGGGTCTTTCGGTACGCATATTGGAATAAAACTTTTTTGTCATTTCCCGACGTGAAATGCAAGTAATTTGTAAAAATAATGTTTAAAAACCGAGTGTTTAGAGGTAAATTAAAATTTTTTCGATTAGGAATATTTTTTAATTTGATACATTTTTTGAAATGGCAGTATTCTGGTAGGGATATTGGGATAAAATCATCTAGGGATGCTAAGCCGTGAGGGCACTCCGAAGTAGGGCGAAATAAGAAAAAAACAAGTTTGAGATAACTATTTTTCATACAAAATAAAAGTTTCGATTAATTTTTTTTAAGATTATTTGTTTATTTGTTTTTAAGTTTATATAAAAATAATTTTCCTAAGATTCTTGAGAAAATTGAAATTTTTTTTTAAAGATTTCAGTTATGTCATATCAAAGTTTCAAAAAAAAGTTTAGTTTTGAAACAAATAATTGAATTTTCAACCAAAAAAGATGAATTTTCAACGAAATTTGTAATGCATAATTGATATTTCAACCAAAAATGTTTTTAATTTTAAATCAAAAACAGTCGAACTTATCAAAAAAAAATACGAATTTTCAACCAAACAGTTGAATCCTAAACCAATAAAAATTCTTTTCCAATCAAAAAAGATTGATTCTTAACAAAAAAGGATATAGTTGATATTTCAATAAAAAATTTATATTCATATGAAAAAGAGTTGAATTGAAAAAAATAAATAAATTTCAAGCAAATAGTTAAATTTTTAACCTAAACAAATTAATTTTCAACAGAATATAAAAGTTTTTATTAAAATGTATAGCACATTATAACCCCAAAGATGAATTTTTAACTAAATTTATGAATCTTCAGCCAAAAAAATTAATTTTCAACAAATTAGTTCAACTTTCACCAAAAAAATTAATTCTACAACCAAAATGATAAATTTTGAACGAAAAATGTATTATTTGATATATAAACTAAAAATATTTTAATTTGGAATTCGAAAATTGAAGAATTCATCCGAAGAAGATGAATTCTCAACAAAATACCTGAAGCGTTAACCAAAACAGATTAATTATCAACCGAAGATTGCATTTATAACCAAAAAAAGATTTTTGAAAAATTCAGGATAAAACATCTTTTAAAGTAACTCAAATATTTTTTTGAATGTAAAAAAATCATTCAAAATTTTCGCAGGAATCTTGAGAAAAGCTTTCTATTTTCTAAATACCCTTCATAAATCTTGAAAAACTTTGAATTTTTTTCAGAACCTTGAAAAATCTTCATTTTGATTTAAATTTTCTGGAATATTTTTAGAACTTCTAAGCCTTCCGAATATATTTCAAAATGACTCAAATTCTTCCCAAAATTGTCTTAACATTTTTTTAAATAAAAAAAATTGTTTTAAAATCTTCAAGATTCTTTCCTGAAAATTTTGGGAATCTTCCTACATTTTTAAAAATATTCACAAACATTCTTTTTAAATTAATATGTCAGAATAAAAAATCATTGAAATTTTTCTCTGGAATCTTAAGAAAATGTTTTTCATTATCACCATTATTATCTTGAATTCGTTTAAAAAAACTTTAAAAATTAAAAAAATTGCCCTAAAATCCTCCAGCTTTTTGTTGTTGAAGTTTCTAGGCATCATTTTGAATGTTATTTTTCAAAATGAAAAATCATTTGAAATTTTTCCAGAATCCTTGGGAAAATTTTTCATTCTCTTGAAACCTTACAATATTCTTTAAAAGCTTCTTATTTTATGAAAACTTCATGATTCTACACTTTTGTTGCTGTTGACAGAAATCAAATACACTCGACTCTCATTTGAGGAACTCGAGATTTTGGAATCCCTAGAATTGCTGGCCCACGCTCTTTTTCAGCTCAAGGGGCATGGGACTGTTGTGACTCTCACCTCAGAAGGGCCGCAGTGTGCGTGAGCTCAGTCGAGTATATTGCGCAATATTATGAATTTCAATTGGAAACGGTTCAGGTGGTCCTGATTGTTTATGTTTCGATACTCCCGACGTAGGAACGAGGCTATTTGCAGGCAATCCCCGACGCTGTTCCTAAACCGCGGGTAGGGTGTGCGTATCATTATTATATATTTTTCAGAATTATATTCAGTATATTATCAAAATTATATTTTCGTTTGTTGCAAACTTCAGTTACATTTAAATCCCCTCTCAAAAATTGAAGAGTTTTCTCTATGCATATGGAATGTACGTATCTTAAAGTTAAACATTACCTAGCTGAATACAAATAGATCACGATTGGCGAGAGTGCGCTGTTAATCCAAGAACGTAAGGTTCTTTGTGCCCGGAGGCCGTCACGCAAACGAAGCTCTTTTAATCAGCGCAAAGGAATGAGAAGGGTTCGCTAACTGAATTATATTGCTCTTTAGCAGTTCTCTCCATCCCATTCTCTGTCACTCCTGGCCCTTCAATTTGCAACTGCAAACTACTGCTTTCTGTCGAGGATTTACCACTTTACCTGAAGGTTTGCCGACAATTTCACTTTTGAATGCCCCGTTACCAGAACAAGTTAACTCCCCAAAACAACTTCTCCACAAAAAGGAAAGATTCATACTCGAGAAATTTCTTCGACTGTACTTATCTGCTACTTTTTAGTATAAGTGGGTAATTCTCCACAAAGAGCATACATCAAGAATACCAGGTATAATGAGACATGAGGGTCTAACTAACAGTGTAGAAAACATCTCTAACCATCCTCTCAGCAATAAAATGATTACAGCCTTATCTAGAGGAAATAATTTTGTAGCAGCTCCCTCAAAAATCCCGAAAGAATAAATCATCATTCATTTGGAATCAACAATTTATACCCTTCCACCCGAAAAAGCGAATGACATACGATGTAGGACAGCCAACATCTCACGCCGATCCCAAATTTCCTGCTTAAACTTAACAGAACAAGACAAAGCATCAATTGAAGAACTCAATCAAAATGAAGACATCATAATATTACCCGCAGACAAAGGCAACACAGATTAATAAAGAATAGAGAAGACCATAACAACAAAATCGTGGACCTTCTCACTGATGATACAGATCAAAAACTTAAAAAAGACCTCACAAAAACAATAGTCTGCAAAACAAAAACCCTTCTAAAAGACATTCAACACGCTTCCTCATCAATAAACTTAATCCTTTCACAGGAAACTATCATATACGCCAAAATTTCTTTTGACTTCATCAGAAAGACACAACAGATTCAAAATCAACCCCAATACATCCTAATGAGTTTTAACGAAAAGTTCTTTACGAAAGTACCAATCTCTGTTACAATTGATATATTATTCAATCTTTTGCGAATTTCCCCTCCAATCTCATACCTTTGATAGAACACTGTCTCAATGATACTTACTTCTCTTTCAATAACCAATTGGAGAAGCAAATCTCAGGAGCAAAAATGGGATCTCCGATCTCACCTGTAATAGCCTACATCTTTATGAAAATTCTTGAAACTAAAATGTTCAACTAATCCAAGCTTAAACCGAAATTTTGGTGCCGTTAAGTTGACGACACTTTTGTGCCCTGGAGACATGGACTAGGTGTACTACACAAGTTCTCCGATTTTCATGAATTGATTACACCCTAATATCCAGTTGAGCAAGGAAATTAAACAAATCGGAAAATTGCCTTTCTTGGACATACAAGTTTACAAAAGATCTGCTGCCACATACTTACAAAAGGAATTACGAAACGTTAAACAAATCCTTATACAACGCGATTACACAAGCAGAGAAGTTGATAAACTAATAAGATAATACACTAAAAAAAAAGTCAACACAAAGTACTAAAGACAGAGAGAGGGAAAAACGACCACCACCCTACCCTACATTCAGGGTATCTCAGAACGAATAGGAAGCATTCTCAACAAACACAAGATCCAAACAATATTTTAACCACCTGCGAAAATATGATAACTTCTGTACAACCCTTCAGATAAAAACGCAACTCTCAGTGTTTCAGGAGTATATAAAATCCCTTATCTTCTGACAAAGTCTATATTGGAGAAACCGGGAGCGCGATGAGCCAATCTGTGAAGGACCATGAGAGTAAAGTCAGGCTAAAACATTTCACGCAATCAGTACTAGCTGAGCATCATATTGAAACCAGACATAGCAATTTATTTGACAAAAGAACCGTCATCGCAAAAACATACAATATTTTTCCCAGAGAACATGGAGAAGCAATCGAAATCTTAAAACACCCTGATAACATCAATCAATGGTGGAGCGCTCTCGCCAATCACAGGCAGCCTAGAGAGTATAAATAAGAACAACATAACTTGTTTCCATCAAAAGATAAGCCTATATAAATCAATGAACTATGAACTATGTGTTATTTTTGAAACAACATAACCAATCAAATGACCTATCTCCCAATCATTGTTCTGCTTCTGTTATATTGATCACTGATAAACAAATCCTAAATTCATTGAAAAAAATCCCAAATAAGGAAACTGCTGTTCCTGATGAAATTCCTTGTACATTACTTAAAAAATTTTCAAACTTTTTGGCATATCCATTAACCATTAGCGATGTCCAGTATGAAAGAAAGGTGATAAATCGGAAGTTATTATTACAGGCCTCTATCCATACCATGTGGGTTGTCAAAGGTCTTTTAGATCTGTTTTATATGACAAAATAACAAATACGGTATTGACAGTATTGTCGCTTCAGCATCATGGGTTTTTTACCACGTAGATCTACTGTAACGAATCTATTATTTTTTACTCAACTTGTTCAGTCCGAACGCGTGGAACATAACCAGGTTGATGTCATCCATACAGATCTAACGAAGGCATTTAACAAGGTAGATTAGGAGACTTTTGTAAAATATGAGCAATACTCCTCTTAATCTTTGACGCCAATATCTGGAGTTTCACAAGGTTCGAGCATTGGTCCACTATACTTTGTGGTGTCCAAAAATGATTTCTCAATCCGCGATTTCTATGTTGATGATGCTAAACTATCACTGCCAATGCTTCATCTCAACTTGTGTGAAAACTTATTAAATAAAATAAGCTTAATAAAGTTCGCTCAGTTGAAAGCTCACAAAAAGATTTCTGAAATATCTACCCTAGTAGGAGAACGGCACCTATCCACTACCTGGTCATGATATGACCACTATAAGAAGTAGATTTGATGTATGTACGCTAATAGTCAGGCGCGTCTATACTAGTATTTTTCATTTCTTAAGCCTAGCTTGGTTACTGAACATTTCACGTGCAGTAGAGAACAAATTTATCTATCTTTAACTTTGGTTAATCAATCATCATTATACACTATGTGTGCAAATCCTAATAAGTTCTGCACGAATACGCAACTGGGAATTGATCTCTTCGCAATATCACTTGACACTTTTTGTATTGCGGCAGATGAATTTGTCCCACAAACAAAAGCATAATAAAATACTACTATTATGAATATGAGTACTTGGCCTATATTAACAAATGAAAAAATGTGTATACCTATTACACGATGCAGCTTTGTAATTGGTATCTGACTTTTGAGCTTAAATAAACTGAAATGAAAGAGGTCACTTACGCTTCTATGCGTAATAACTTTGAGGAAACATTTTTAATAGTTCTAAAATTTGACAGATTTATTTTTTCTTTGTCACATTTACTTGTATCAAAAGCTAAATATAATATATTGTAATGTGACAATTTATTAAGTTAGCCTGAATACCAAGAAATACACTTTACTTTGTTCCCCAAACACAAGTGACCAACATTAGTGAAGCTTATTATAAATAAGATGTATATAATAAATATTTTTATCATTATATTTCAAGAGCTTATCTCAAAAACTATGATTCCACAACAGACTTTTTAAATTTGAAATGTGTTTAACTGATTACAGGAATTTGAAAGGATTTCAGAATATTTAAGAGAATTTCAAAATTTTTTAAGAAATTTTAAGAGATATTACAAATTTTAAGATAATTCACGGAATTTCCAAATATTTCAAGGGATTTCACCAAACCTACGCGATTTTATAGGATCTTCAAGGACTTCAAATAATTTCAAATTTTTAGGAAATTCCAAATTGTATTGTACAAGAAGTTTCAAGAGATTTCAAAAATTTAAAGCAATTTTAAAAGAGCATGAATGATATCAAAGGATTTCAAATATTTGAGGGAATTTCATGATATTTCAAAGAATTTTGTAGGATTATAACAGATTTCAAGTGATCTGAAAATTTTCAAGAAATTCCAAATGATATTGTAAGTTGTAAGATTTCAGAAGATCTAAAAGTTTCCGAAGATTTCAAGCGATATTCACGGCGTTTGCCGAATTCCAAGGGGCATTTTCAAAGAATTCAAGAATATTTCAGGGAAACATGGAATTTCAAAAGCTAGTTCAAAAGAAATTAATAGATTTCAGAACATTTTTAAGATTTCAACATTTTTGAAAGGAATCCTGAAAGACATTAGAGATTTCAAGATGTTTCCCGGGATTTTCCTGGGTTTTTGACCCAAGATTCGAAAGGATTTTCACGAGTTTTTGAAGAATTTTGTGTAATTTCAGAAAATTTTAAAGGATTTCGAAAACGTATCCAGGATATCAATGATGATTTTAAGGTAATTTTAAAACTTCTGAGGCATTTCCAAGAGCTTTTAATTTGAAGTATTTTAGGGAATTTCAAAAGATTCGAAGGAATTTTTAAAAATAATTTCATTCATTTGAAGTGATTTGACGCGATTTGAATCGTTTGAAATATTTTAGGATAAAGAATTTTTCAGAATTTCGGAAGTCTTGGAACGATTTTACAGGAGGTATAAGGTTTTAAAATATTTGAAAAGATCTCACGTTATTTTGTCAGATTTCCGGAAATTTTAATAATTTTGAAGAATTTTGAATCTCTAAATGTATTTTAAAACAATTTGCAGGATTGCAGATCTTCTAAATTTACTCTATTCTGCATAATTCAATGATTTTTTTTTAATTTTCAAAAGTTTTAATTTAATTGATACTGAGGACCAACTAATAAAATGATCGAAGGATTTGATATATTTTGAAGTATTTTTTTCAAATTCCTTGGCATTTTCAAGAACTTCAAAAAATTTCAGAAGAGTTTGAAAGATTTTAAATATTATAGGTTATCTTAAAAGATTACATAGAACATTTTAATTGATTTCAGTAATTTAATGGGATTGAAAAGAATTTGAAATATTTGAGGAAATTTTAAAAGATTACCAGAAATTTTGTATTTATTCCAATACTATGACGGTATTTGAAAAACTGCAATATTTTAGGGTATTTTAAAAAGATTCCAAGACATTTCAAAGAGATTGGAACAATTTCAAGGGGTTTACAAGGGTTTCAATAATATTAAGGGATTTTAATATTTTAATGGATTTCAAAGAATTTTTCACAAGACGTGAGGGATTTCATAGGATTTCAAAGATTTGGAGAGGTTTTCAAATATTTTCCAATTCTTCTAAATTCACTCAAATCTAATCAATTCAATCTAAATTCAACTTGAATTTTTTCATAATCATTAGTCACTTCTTGTGTCAGAAATTAGTAGGGTGTCAAAGATTTGAAGAGATTCGAAATTTTTTTGGGATTCACCCAGAATTCTTTTGAATTTATTAGAAATCTCTTGAATTTTGTTAGTTTACTTGAATTTTTATAAATTCACTCAATTCTATATAATTTAATGGATTTTTTTGAATTTTCAACTGTTTTTATGTAATTGATCCGTAGGCATTTCAACAAATTCTCTGAATGTTTCTATGTTTATTTCAAAATTACTGAATTCAATTAACTTTTTACATATTTGTAAATTGTTCCTAATTCATTTGATTTTTCTTAATTCACTTTGAAATTTTATGCATTTAATCGAATTCTTCTCTTTAATCTTGACTTTCTTCAATATCATTCCAATTTTACAGAAACCAATGGCATTTTTTTGATTCTTAAAAGTTTTTCCCATTCATTTGAATAAAACTTGAATTGTTCTGAAATCTTATGAGTTGATTTTGAATGTGTTACCCGCATGGCCCTAAATGTTCGATTAAATGCAAAAAAAATTATCGAAAAAAGCATCAAAGGACGAAGTGTAAAAATGTAAGATACTTCAGTTGGCGTCAAATAAATTGGTACAAAATAAATTGTTTGAAAAGAACAATCTAGAGTGGAACCAAAAAATTAGCAAAGCGAACCCGACAGATAAATCCATTTGGAAATTAAAAAATATCATAACTCAAGATGTTCAAAAAAGTTCACCTTTATTATATAATAAACAATATGTTTATGATAATAACGAGAAACTCAATGTTTTTGCAGAATACTTAGAAAGTGTGCACAAGCTAAAAGATAAGTTAGGAAAAAAGTGCATAATAGAAAAGTATTTAGGTATGTGAGAAATTACACCACAAATAATCAAATTAAGGTCAATGAGATTTGGTTAGCAGAGTCAACTGTGATCTTATAACATTATTCGTTCATTTAGAAATAAAAAAGCTCCTGGCGATGATAAAATAACGTACTATATAAAAGAGACTTCCAAGGAAGACAGTGGTTTTTATCACAGAAATGATGAATACGATCATGTGCACCGGTTATTTCCCAAAAGAATGGGAAATTTTTAAAAATGATGATATTACCAAAACTAGGTAAGAACCATAGCCTTCCACAAAGCTATCGACCTATTAGTTGATTACCTCACTCAGTAAAGTTGTTGAAAAAATAATACAAAAAAAGGTAACGTTCTTTTCGGAACAGTATAAAATAATTAACAAAGAGGAATTTGGCTTTTGAAAGAAACATAGTACTTTGGATCAGTTGGATCAAACTGGAAAACGTAGAGTTGGGATTGTTTGCTGATGATACAGCTCTGTATACAAGCTCCTATAGGATAAATACAATTGTAAATGGATTGCAAAAGACAGCTAATAAAGTTAATAAATATTATGGAAAATGGAAGGATACGAGCATTGATATCATTATATGCTTTGATGAATAAGCAATCTAAATTGTTACTTAATAATAGAAAGTTATTGTACAAAAGTATAATTAGACCAATATTACTTCATGCTTGTCCTACATGGAATTTAATTAGTAATACTAATTATCAAACTCTCCAAAGGGTACAAAATAAATTTTTGCGGCTAATAGGAAATTACCCAATGTATATACCTATTGTCCAAATGTACACAGAATTAGAGGTAGATTACATCAAAGATTATATTTGTACAAATTCTGAAAACGTAGATTATGTGGATATAAAAACATAGATTATAAAAGTAGATTATGAAAACAAAAAAATCTAACATAGAAGGATTAATCATATTCTGTATCGTTATCAACGATCTTAATATTATATTGAACAATCTAAGCAAATAATAACTATAGGCATAGTTTATTGAAAAATAACATATAGGAGCAAAATTAATATTGTTCTTCGAAACTTGTTATCTATACAGTCTTAAGGTTTTTGTACCATTTTTTCCTAAAAAATTTAATTGTAATATTTGGATTCTTATGTAGAATTGATAAGCAGTAGTAAGTACATACATAGGATAGATAGGTTAAGCAAACAT
>CAKNXH010062692.1:25296-39795 GCA_932178445.1 Andricus quercusramuli
ACATTATTGTATATCATATTTCTATAAGTATTAATTACATTAATGGAACAATGATTTAATAATTCAATTATTTCCAACAAGCTGTATTTCGTCGGCTTTGCCCCACACCCGAGGGCAAAGCTAACCGCAGCTTTTTATGAAAATCAAAACATCTGACAATGGCAAAATATGATGGTTCGCGTCTGTGGTATTTTATATACTGGAAAAATTACCTTAAAACCTTTTCAGCAAGAAGAATAAGTTATTTTTAATAAAAATAGTGATGGCTGTGATATAAACTCTTATGCGTTGACATTGCATTAGAGACGGACTATACGCGCAAAGGTTTCTACCATACCAATACGAAACACCCGCTCTACAGACCGGATTTAAAATAATAATATTTAATAGTTTCTCGCATGTAGCCCAGAAGATAAGTGGCTGTTCTGCATTACCAATCACTTATAGACAAAACTTATGATACGTTTATAACCTGAGCACGTGTAAAATATTATGTTCGTCGGGCTTGCCCCACTGGTGAGGCCTCAATTATTTACAATATCTAATATACTTTGGACCTGAGTTACGTTCAATTATTATAATCGCATAATCTGATATTGTTTTATCTATCAAAATATCAAATTTTAATACTGTAAGTATTGCCATTAATGTTGAAAACTTTATATTCCTGCCAGAGAATCTTCCATTCTTCCGTTTTCAAAACTGTTTCATGCATAATTCTTCTTTTACATCGTTAATTTTCAAGATTTTAGTGCGTAACACTATCTCTATGATATAATAGATTTGTTTAATGCAAAATGATATTAAAATTGTTAAATAATAGCGATGTTATAAGCAAAGTCGCCTTTGCTGCACCGGTAGGCGCTGCCCCTCCTTACCCTATACAAGCCGATTGTTTATTTTATGAATCTACCTGATAGTAGAAACGACTTGAACACATCTTTGAATTTATTCTAAATATGGAGTATGCACCAGGACTGCGGGTGCTGTTAAAAGTTGGCAACTTTCGTGAAAGGGTGTGTAGAGTGATTGTCCTCCGCCTACGCAGCAGGGAATCGGGAGAAAAAGGAGCATTGAATGGGACAGGTGGAAGGGGGTTCTGGGAGAGTTGGAATGATGCAGAGAATGAGAAAAGAGGACTGCGAGGAATAGTTGGAGGTGGTTGTCGAAGCACCATACGCGAATATGTTATACACTGCAGCTTGTTCGTTCATTCGTTCATTCGTTCGTAGCCAGAGAGTAGAATAGACGAATTGTTCGGCAACGAGGCTTTTGTCTATTTTACTCAATTCCAAGGGCTTCCACGGCCTCAAAGTTCTCAAACATATTCTCTACTCTACGTTGTACGGATTCGCGAACCACGTTCCTAATTACTGTATTTTAAGGTGCCCACTCGTCGCTGCTGGGCTTGTGCTCAGAGTTCTTTGTGAGGATCAAGACTTTACTTTTGTTTAGGTTTTGGCTACGATTTCTGTAAAATGTCTGCTATACACAGAAAAAATGTATCCGTGAAAAAAGTCACGAACCAGTAGCTAGGTCTCGGATATGAGAAAATCTTATCGGATATTGATGTATGGGAAAAGATTCTCAGTAGCTGAGCAGGCTGCGTTCTGGCCTGATTAGTATTAGTGCGTGTCTGTGTGAGATAGGGCCGTGTGCGTGTTCTGTGTGAGGTTGACATCGATACCGTTATAGAACATTCCTGATGACGTCACAGAATAATATTGCGCAATTGTGCCAGCCAGATTCATATAACAACAGGTTCAAGGTTATTTCTCATCTGAAGCATTTTTCGCGTAAATACATTCAAGGTTATATTTTGCTTTTTCCTGTCAATTTCTACTGCCTCATATAGTTATTGCAAGAAAAATGATTTATTGCTTCCCTTGAGATAACATATTTATTTAATGCGCAAAAAGGTGCAGGTGTACAGATGAAATTTGATACGGAGGGCTATACATGACATCCTGTTTTGTTTATAAATTTGATTTATTGCTTCCTTATAGATGACATAGTCAACTAAAAAATTCCTTGAATATGTTATCCATAAGGTAGCAATAAATACAATTTTTAAACAACACAGGATGTCATGCATAGCCTTCCGTATCAAATTTCATCTGTACACCTGCACCTTTTTGCGCATTAAATAAATATGTTATCCCTAGAGAAGAAATTAATCATGCTAGTTTTCCTTGCAATAGCTATATGACGTAGTAGAAATTGATATGACAAAGCAAAATATAACCTTGAAAGTATTTACGCCAAAAATGCTTGAGATGAGGAATAACCTTGAACCTGTTGTTATGTTAATTTGGCTGGCACAATTGCGCGATATTACTCTGTGACGTCATCAGGAATGTTCTAGAACGGTCTCGATGTTAACCTCACACAGAAACACGCACACAGGCTTGCCTCACACATATACTAATACTACTCACTAATACTAATCGGGCCAGAACGCAGGATGCTCATCTACTATTCTTCGAGCACTCACGAGATTGTCCGACAAATCTGGGAACTGGAAAATAGTTTCAGCTGTACGTGGCCCCCACACACGCTCGCCCAAAAGCGCGGTGCCTGTGTGCGATCGTATGTGTGCTTCGAATTCCTCGGATGAGTTTCCTTTCAAATTTATTACTTTTGCACTTTGCTCTGAGAATTTCATGAGCATTTATGAGCTTTTTGAATGAGGATTCACAAAATCGTATTTTCTACTTTTATTAATAAGGATCACATTGTTTAAATTTAGCGGGAAAACGCATTGCTTCAAACCGGAAAGGGCGCTAAATTTAAATGATAAAAAAAGTCAAAATAATGGAACACATATTATTTCCATCAAATAGTGCCTCATTCAGGGTTGCTTCAATATCCCAATTTCTGAATATTCTTCTAGGTATTAAACCAACCATATACCAAGAAGATTGATAATGTCAATGCAAGATAAATTTTGTTTCTAAATATATTTAAAATACTTTTTAGTTGTATTTTCAAGACAAAAAGATAAATTTTGAACCAAAGACATGAATTTTCAATTGAAATGATTAATCTTCAACCAAAAATATGAATTTGTAATCAAATAGTTACATGAATTTTCAATCCAAAAGATGAAGTCTTTACCAAAAAAAGAATGACTTTAAACAAAGTACATGAATTCTCTACTAAGAAAATCAATTTTCAACCAAAATTAGAATAGTTAAAATGCCAGAAAAATAAATGTTTAGCCAAAAATAAAAATAAATTTCCAACAAGATTTTTTTTTCATGCAGAAAAATAAAATTTCTTAACAAACGATAGAAGAATTGAATTTTTAGTTAGGACAATCAATTTTCACAAAAAAAAATGAATTCTCGACAAAATAATTCAATCTCAAACTGAAAAAGATAAATTTGCAAAAAAATATATATATTTCAATTTGCAGTTAGAGAAGTAAATTTTGAAAAACGAGTTTTCAGCGAAATTTATTAGTTTTCAACTAAAAGTATAAATTCCCAAGCGAAAATGGAAGTTATATGATCAGTTTAAAAAATTGATTTTCAGTTAGGAAGAGACAAATTTTCAACCAAAAAAATTACTTTTCATTCACAATGATGAACTTTTAACCAGAAATATGAACATTTTACCAAATAGTGGATTTTTCAACACAAAAAATGAATTTTCTATCAACAACAAAAAAACGAATTTTCAACCACATAGTTTTTTCCCAGCCACATTTGGCTTATAAGAAATGAATTCTCATGAAAAAAGAATTATTAGATTTTCTACGAAACAGATAACTTTTTAGCGAAAAAGATTACATTTCTATCAAAAAAGGTAAATTTTCTACAAAAAATGGTATAGTTAATGTGAATTTTCAACTAAACTATGCATCTTCACCTGGAAAAATTTTAATTTTCAACCAAATATATGAATTTTGAACCAAAAATGGAGTAAGATAATTTTCAACCAAAAGAAAAACGAATTTTCAACAAAACAGTCAAATTTTCAACTAAAGAAATGAGTTTTTAACCAAAAAGATGAAAGTTACACTGATGAGATTACTTTTCTACCAAAAAAAGGCGGATTTGAACAAATAGTCGAATTTTAACTTAAAACAGTTACATTTTCAACTAAAAATAGAATAGTTAAATCTTCAGTCAATAAATTGATTTTCAAACAAATTCAGATAAATTTTCAACGAAATCAAATAATTTTCTACCAAGAAGATTATACTTTTATCGACAAAGATTAATTCTCTACAAAAAATTGAACAATTACATTTCGAGTTAAAAAAATTAATTCTAAATAAGAAAAAACTTATTTTCAACCAAAAAAAGCTTTTTAAATTTTCTACCAATAAGATGAATTTTCTGACAAAATAGATGAATTTCCAACAAATTACATGAATTTTTAACAAAATATTCAAATTGTTTAAGGAATTTTCAACCAAAGAGATGAATTAGTCCTTAAAAAAAAGATTAACAAATTAGGGCGACTTTCTTCTATGTAGAATTTTTAATCTCAAACAGTAATGACAAATTAGCGAATCGAACAAAAAAATTAATTAATTTTCAATTTTTCGAAAATGTGCGGAAAGTATGTTTTTTTTTCAATTGAGTCGTATGCACACATTTCAAAAATGTTCAGCATGTTGAACCTGAAGTTTTTTTTCAGTGAGAACCAAAGAAACATGTTATCATTTTTAATTTTTGAAAAAAATAGTTTTTTGGGATTCAGGAATTTTTTTATTTTTTTCTCAATTTTGGAACATTTTGAACACACTAAACAAAATTCTTTTCCATAAATAAAAAATAATAACATTCTTCTTTGATTTAAGCTGAAGAAATTTCAGGTTCGACATATTCAATTTTTTCCAAAACAGGGGGCATTGCATTCAATCCAAGAAACATCTTTCCTGAAAATTTTTTCATTTTTCATTATTGTTTACTAGGAAAAACCAGTAAAATAAAAAAAAAAATTCATAATTTTGGATCAAACGATTCAATTAATTTCTAGCACTTTTATTCGTGCGCCCTTCTGCTAGCGCTAGAGGGTTACAACTAAGCAAAATGAGTACATTCGAAAATTTTAGGTTTTTCGTGATTTCTAAATTAAAACTAATTGAAGTTTCGCATAGGGCTGTGATGGCTGATTTTGAACAAAGTTTTTAATTGTTTTCATTTGATAATAAAATTAAAAATAAAATTTTGGAATGAACAGATACATTACACGCACTATGTAATTTCTAGTGGGGAAATGGGGGAAATAAGGCTTGAGAAAGTTTTGGAAATGCAGGAAAATAAAGGGTGAAAAAGTAGGGGAAATTAGGGGTGGGGAAGTAGAGGAAGTGAGAGCAATGAGGGGAAATAGTGAGAGGTGAAGTAGATAAATTCGAGGAGAAGTAGGAGAAATTATGGTAATAAATTTGGGGGAAATGAGAGGAGGGGAAGTACGGGTAATTATGATAGGGGAAGTAGGAGAATTTAGGGGAGGGGAACTAGAGGGAGTGGAAGAAGGGTAACAAGAATAAGTGCGGGTAAGTGAGGGGGTAGGGTGAGTGACACATATGGTAAGTGAGCGGGTAGGGGAAGTGAGGGGAACTCAGGGTGTGGGAAGTACGGAAAGTGAGTGTAAGCGAGGGATGGGAAAGTAGAATGAGAGACCAGAAATGATAAGAGAGGAAGTAGGGGAGGGGAAATGAGGGGTGTGGAAGTAGGAAAAGTTACGGCAGGTGAAGAAGTGAAATTATGGGAAGGGAAGTAGGATAAATAAAGGGAGGGAAAGGATTGTTAATTTCGAGAGGAAAAGTAGAGGGTAACTTCGAGAGGAAAAGGAGGGTAACTAGGAGAAGTGTGGGGAAATAAGGGATCAGGTGAAGTGAGGTGTATGGTATGTGAGGGGGTAGGGCAAGTCAGGGGAACTTAGAGGTGGGGAAGTATGCGAATAGAGTGTAAGAGAGGGGAAGGGAAATAAAATAAGTGGCAAGAAATGATGAGAGTGAAAGTAGGGGAGAAGAAATGAGGATAGGGGAAGTAGAGAAAGTTACGGAATGTGAAGTAGTCAAATTAGGGTTAGGGAAAGTGGAATAAATTGATAGAGTGAAAGGGGGGAGCATAATAAGAGGGGAAGCAGTGAAAGTAAGGAAAGGGGACAAGGTGAAGTGAAAGGAGGACAACTAGGAGAAGTTACGAAAGGACAACTAGGAGAAGTGAGGGGAAGTAAGGATGTAGAGTAAGTGAAGTGTATGGTAATTGAGCGGGCAGGGAGAATAAGGAGACATCAGGGGTGGGAAATAGGAAAAGAGAGGACAAATAAGAAAAGGGACAGTGAGGGAAGATTGGGAGAGGGGATTGAGAAAATGACGGTACAGGAAGTGACAGAAAATGTGGGGTGCAGAACTAGGAGAAATCATGACATGCGAAAAAAGGGGTGAGAAAGTAGAGCATGTGAGTGTAGGGCTAGTAGGGCAATGCGGGTGAGTAGGGAGGGAAAGTGAGGGCTCAGGTGAGGAAGCTTAGGACTGGAGAAAAGAAGCGGGGAAAGAGTTGTATTATTTAAGTAAATGAAGGGAGAGGGAAGTAAAGAAGAAAGAAGTTGTGGAAGGGGAGGGAAACAAAGGTTGAAGTGTGGTAATGGAAAGTAGCTGGAGAAGGGAGGGTCATGGCTCTAGGCGATTTTGAACAAACACTGCAAACTCGATTGTGGATTTTGATTAATTCTCATCGGCGCAAAACATATTAGGTAGGACCTACTAGTGTGCCATGGACACACGTGTGGGATTTCCGCACCCTTGTGTAAGCAAACTATGGTTCTAGTTGACTACGTGAGTATGTGCGGATGAGCCAAAGTAACGTATATCGCGGCCAGCCACGTATAGCGCATAGGTGTGCGCGCGCCCTTATTCGACTCTTTTGTCTAGGCGTCCATTCTCTGGCACATTATCAGGCCTATTGTCCTTCACATTGTTACCCCTACCCGGTCTACTCATTGTTTTGCAATTTCACCCACTTAACCGATACGCCCACCCATCTCACCCTCCCTTCGCCTATTCTCTTTCTCTCTCTCTGCTACTGCGGCACCCTTACCATCAACCACCCACCCTCTACCCTCTTCCGCTGCTCGCGTGCCGACGCGACGCTCTTCCCTGATGCACAACCTCACACCGGAGATACCTTAATGATTCACTTGTCACTCCAACACTATAACACTACAACACTTTCTTTACTCTTCATTTAGTACATGGCTTTTCATATCACAGCGAAGAATCAATATTGAGAATTACTACGATTGGTTTCAGATATGGAATAGCTCATTTTTCCCGATTCAGTATTCTTGGAAGACCGAGGCTAAGCGCACCCCGAGGCTAAGCGCGCCTCGAGGCTAAGCGCGCCCCGAAGCTAAGCGCGCCTCGCGGCTAAGCAAGCACTTTTTTATATTAAAAAAACGCTTCCATGTGAAAACTCGCCTAATCGCGTGTTAATGAGCCTTAAGGCTCTTGTCTTTCTGGAAAAATGTCACGTCATTTGGGAGGACGCAATAGCCTCTAAAGCGGAAAACGTTGCTAACGCGTCAAATGACACGCGTTTGTCGACGAATCCAGCAGTCGATTCGCTGGGATACTGACCATGTTTTAAGTGTTCAAAAAAATAAGGTACTCCAGTATCATTAAGTAAAGGTCGATTAACGTTGTGCACGTACGGATTTTTGAATCGTTCAATGTTTGGTATTTTTTTCAGCTAAACAAAGAAAATGACGTTGGGGGCTAAGCGCGCACCGCGTGTAGAAGCTGCGAAACTGTGAAAAATTGTTTTGTGCCCGACTGAATTAGACATTCAGATTTTTCGTCCATGCGCGGCGGCCGAAAAATCGCCGTTCGTGTCCTAGGGCCAAAAAAAGTTAAAGAAATGCGCCTAAGGGCAAAAAAAAGCTCTGATCATGATGACCAAGTTAATATCTTTGAAAGAAATAATAAAAAACATGTCTTTGATGAGAAATTGAATGTTTTTATCAAATTGAAAAAATTTATTTCAGAAATCTAAAGGAGCGCGCTTAGCCCCGAGCCTGAAAATGATAAGAGTCCGCGCTTAGCCCCACTCCTTTTTTCGGACGTCTTGCGAGTTAGCCTCAATTTTATCAAATATCAACCAAAGTTTTGCTCATTGAAAATCGCGTCTATGGATGAATTTTTGTTGAAATATCAATCTTTCGAAATGTACAGTGCTTTTATAATAAACATACATATAAAATATAAACTCGTTTAATTAAATAAGAATGGATCCTTCATGAATTTAGTTTCAGAGTTCAAAGTTTGTTAATAACAGTGAGTATTTGGTTTGATAAATGTACAGTCTTATAATTTTTGAGGATCTAAAATGTTGCGGTGGAAAATTCTGTAGTCCGCCAGAGTTCACCACCGGCGCAGTACTGGCCCTGTACTGGCTGACGGCTGGCTCCCCGATTAGGACAGTACTATGCCAACAGTATAAATATTAAAAAAAAAATGAAAGAAAGTGTTTAAAAATATGGTTCATGTGTTTTTAAATTTTCGAAATCTATAAATAGAACTATCCTTGTAAAATGGTTTAAAACACCTGAAAAGCAAAACGCTGCACGTCCTTTATTTTTCTTTAAATGTTCTTCATTTTCAGTTGACAAGACTAATATCAAATTTCTGGTTAAGGACTCAGCTGTTGTGGTTAAAAATTAGATTATTCAGTTTATTATTCAATTACAGGCGGTCATCACTAAAATCAAATTATTATTATATTAATATATTTATATTAATATAATTGATATTAATATTAATATTATAATATTATATAATATTTATATTAATATAATTAATATTAATATTATTAATTTATTATTATATTATCGATTGCGGGTGATTAAGGGTTAAGTTGAAAAATAAACTTCTTGGTTGCAAGTTGAACTACTTTTTTAAAAATTCGTTTTTTTTTTTTGTTTAAGATTCATGATTTCAGTTGAAAACTATCTGTTTGATTGACTATTGAACTAGATTCTCGAAAATTGGTTTGTTTTTCTTAAATAAAAATTAATTCTTCCAACTGAAAATTCAACTGTTTGGTTAAATATGCAACTTTTTGGTGAAAAATTAAGAGTTTTGCAGAAAGATTGTCTTTTGTTTATAAAAAATTAAATCTTCCTTGAAAATTCCTTATTGTGGATTATTATTCAACCACTCAGTGAAAAATGAATCTACTTCGAAAATATCAATAATTTTGTTGAAAAGTAATTTCTCGGTTAAAATTTCAACGGTTTTGCTGAAAATTCGTCTTTTTGGGTTGAAAATTGAAATATATTTTTGAAATTTCCCTTTTTTTCTTCAACATAATAACTTTTTTAAAATGGAAATTCAACAATTCCATTTTTAGATTTAAAATACATCTTTTTAGTTGAAAATTCAACTACTTGGTTGAAAGTTGAACAAGATTATTGAAATTCAGTTTTCTGGTCAAAAATTTTTTATTTTAGTTGAAAATTGTTTGGTTGCAAATTTTAATTTTTTCTTGAAAATTCGTTTTCGGTTAAAAATTAGTCTTTTGAACTAAAACTAGAAGATTAGGATTATGGCTTGAAAATTAATCTTTTCGTTTAAAAGCTTAACTATTTTGTCTTAAAATACAACTATTTGGTTAATAATTAATATATTTTGTTGTAAATTCATCTTTTTCCGTAGAAAAGTTCTCCTCTTTTTGTTAAAATGCAATATTTTTGGTTGAAGATTAACTTTTTTGTTTAAAATTTATATTTTTCTTCGTAGAAAATTCAATAATTTTGTTGAAATGTTTTTTTTTTTTGCTGAATATTCATTGCTTCATTTTAGTTGAAAATTAATCTCTTTAGTTCAAAATTTTACTATTTTGTTGAAACCCCGTTGTTTTTTGTTGAAAATTTATTTTTTAACTGGAAATTTAGTTATTCCAATTGAAGATTCATCATTTTAGTTAAGAACTTCATCCCTTCGGTTGAAAATTTAACCAATATGGTTAAGCATTTGTTTTTTTTTATGAAAACTGTTTTATAAGCTTCAAAATTTAATTATTCGGTAGAAAATTAATCTTCTTGTTTGAAAATTCGAATCCTACCATAATTGAATTTTGCCAGCTTTTTCAATTCATACGAATTTAAAAAAAAAAGTGATTTCACATCCAGCGAAACCAATTTATATTTATTGGTATGCTAAAGGTTTCGATTTTATCAATAAGATCCCACCTGTTTTTAACGAAAGTGTTACTTTTTTTCAATTATTTGTTTCATAGGTAGACTAGCGAATTCAGATAATGAAAGTAACGGAGGTCCAGAAAAAGAAGTGACTGGTTTCAAAATCCGTAAAATTTTTGAGCAACTGAATTGTAGCTTTTTAAACATCTAGCTGTGTCTTTCTTGATATAACCACTTTTTTTAAATTCACCAATTATTAAATTGAGATCATTTTTCATACTGTCAGTTGAATCTTTTTTAAGTTTGATATAAGTGTCTGGATCTGATAAGAGAGTATAGCATTTATCAAGATAATCATTCTTGTTTATGATCACCCTTATGTTACCTTTATCTGCTCTAGTAATGATGATATTTTGATTTTCGGCAATAAATTGTTTTGTTTTACTGCCAAAAAATTCAATTTTTGACACAACATTATTATTTTAGTAACTATTTAAATATAAAGAAAGTCTATTAGAAATATTAGATGTAAATTTAGTTCTTTTTTACTAGGAATAAGATTAATTTTTTCTTCGACATTTGCGCAAACATTTTCAATAATTTGACCTTTGTTTGTGTTACTAGTACAAAATTTGTTACCTAAACCTAAGAAGTATCGTTCGGAATTTCTATATCAGTCAAATTTGAAACCCATTTTCTATTTTGTTTTTTAGTACAGTCAATGTTAGAATAGGTTTCTTTCAACCGTTTGAACTTGGAGATAGAGTCCTCAATCATATATTTCACCAGGTTATCTATTATCCTTTTCTGACATTCAAAAAATAATTTAATCTAGTCATCTATAGCAAGATCTTTTGCTTCAAAAAATGAACTTCATTATCAATTTTATTGATTCTATGATTAACATCTGTAATCTCAATCTTTGAAGTTTTAATTTTAAAATCCATACAAAGCTTTCGATAATGACCTATACTGAGAGGATGGTGAAATGTAATTTTTGGATGAGAATTAATAATATGCGCAGGCAAAAAAACCATTTCATTTGCAGCGTAGCACAAATCTATTCTGATTTTTTAATTTAGAAACTGTGGTTAGCTTATGTACCCGTGTTTGTAACTCGTTGATGGTGTCTTCTGTGTAAGCTTCCTGTGCGTTGGCCCGCAAAAGAAAATGTTTATCACAATGTTAACGTTGGGTATTGAGAGTATTGATTCATATTTTATTGTAAATTAAAAAATTTGGAACAACTTTTCATGATAATAAAGTGTGCATTTTATAGGACCTTGAAGTGTAAGCGTCTTTAAAATATTGTTATATAAGAAACGTCGTTCTATGTTCTTCAGATAACTGATGGAGAAGAATAATTGTTCTAACTGAAGAGGCTGCACGTCCTGGAGCGAAAGCTTGTTCAAAATAAACTGAAGAATCAGTACATAAAAACTAACATCTTGGTATATATTTACTGCACTGATCAACAACTAACACCTAACAATAATCTAGAGTAATTCCGTATAAAGAAGTAATCCACTGGACCGCATTTTCAGGAGTTGTTTTCCCTCGCAATTGACTTTCTTGGATCGAAGTAAAATGCAGCAACCAATACAGAGACATTGACGACGTCTGAGGCATTCACGAAAAGCCTTTCTATTCACGAGGCACATGCTTCTCGGTCTACAGAGTAGGCGGTAGTTTCCCTAGCATTCACGGTAAATTTTCCGCGGTTATGTACATGCATTGGGGAAGTGTGTTGGGGAAGCATACAAAGGTGTATGTACCGAACGGAACAGAATAGAACCTGGAACGAGGAACGAACTCGTGAACGGTCTGTACGTCAGTGCTGCGCGACATCATGCCTCGTATTATCATACAGGTATGCCGTGGTTCCTTTATTGTGCTCGCAGAACGAGCATACCACGTGCATTTTGCTATTGTACTCATCCTCGTTTACCCACCCGTAGTTGTACTCACACATACACATACACATATATATACACATACTAATACACATACAGAAACATACTACATGGCGCGTGCTCGTATTTTCTCCACTCCATACGCCCACCAACTCTACAACAATCGAGCTATTTGATCCAGGAAACTATTTGAATTGCGCTAATTGTAAGATAATTGATGAATCTGTCGCGAGGTGACAGGTGCATCAGAGAAAGCGGATATCTCCACATATCCTTTTCAGGTAGATTTCAATGATGCGGACTGAATATGATGTAATAAGATCATGGGTGTAATAATAATAAGACACTAATCCATCACCTAAAGAGAGTCGAAAATAATTGCATGAATATATAAAAGCGATCGTAACAACTCTACATGGATAAAATTAGATTTTGTAATTATAGATAAGTAAATAAAGAAGGTTTTCTAAAGAACCCATTCTCTAACTGGTCACCATCTCAGAGAAAGTCCTTATCGTGAACATTGTTAAGTCTCTCAAAAAACCTAGAAGGTTCTGTTTCCAGGTCTAGGAAGGTACATGGTACCACTGATGTGATAAGAGTCCATTGATGTTGATGTTTTTGACCCGTTGTGGATTAATAATCTTGATGTTCAGTTTTTTTAACTACCGGTCCTTATTGTCAAAAGTTTGGTTATAGCCCTCGGACGAAGGACATCAATAAAATAATAATAAAACGCCAAATCGTCAGCTGAACAAAGCCTTAACTCAGTGCATCAATGCATAAAAGCCGTCGTCACAATTGATGCAAGGATGAAATTTGATTTGGTAATAATAGGTAAGTAAACAAGAAAGGCTTTTCAAAAGACCTGTTCTCTCACTGGTCATTGTCTCGGAGGACATCCTGATCATAAACGTTTTCAAGTTTGTTGAAGAATGCAGAAGGTTCTGCTTCAGGAATAGGAATGTACGGAGTACCACTTATGTGGTAGAGTTGATGTTTCTGACCAGTTGCAGATTAATAATCACGATGTACAGATTTTTTAGGAATTGGTCTCTATTATAAAAAGTTTTGTTATAACTTTCCCTCTACAACGAAGGGCTTCATCGGAACAATAATAATGAAATGCCGGTCCATCACCTAAACAGAGTCCAAACTCACTGCATCAATATATAACAAAAAAGTTTTTTCGCAATACCTGTTTTCTCACTGGTCGTTGTCTCGGAGGGCATCCTGATCATAAACGTTTTCAAGATGGTTCAAAACGCAGAAGTCTCTGTTCCAGGAATAGGAATGTACATGGTACCACTAATGGGGTAAAGTTGATGTTTTTGATGCGTGTTTATTTTTGGCATTTTCTAATGGCTGTTATTGACCATAACTAAGTTTGCTACAGCTCTTAGCCAGGGCAGTGATTATTTTTCTTTATTGCCCATTGATCAGGTTTGTTATTTTTCATTGCTAATAGTTCTTATTAGATATTGCTGGAGTGGTTATCGTCCGATATTGTCTTGTGATTGGGATTATTATTATCCTGTGGGTTGTTCCTCACCATTGCTAAGTTTGTCAGAGTCTGCCGCTATACGTGTTATTATTATTCGTTATTGTCTATCACTAGGATTTTCTTGTTGGTTGTTGCTAAGGGTTGTTATTGACAGTTGTATAGCTTGGTATAGTCCGTTGCTAGAGTTGTTATTGTTATTCGCCATGATCTACTGATCGGTGTTTGTTTTTGGCACTTTCTAATGGTTGTTATTGACCATAACTAAGGTTGTTATAGTTATAAGATTATGTTATAAGGTTGTCTTAGCCAGGGCAGTTATTATTTTTCTTCATTGCCTATTGATGAGGCTCGTTGTTTTTCATTGCTAATAGTTGTCACTAGATGTTGCTAAAATTGTTAACATCAGATGTTGTCTTGTGATTAGGATTATTATTATCCTGTGGATTGTTCCTGACCGTTTCAAAGGTCATTATAGTCCGGCGCTGAACGTGTCGTTTTTATTTGCTATTTCCAACTGCCAAGGGTTGTTATTTGCCGATTCTAATGGGTACTTCTGGTCGTTACGAAGGGTTCTTATCAACCATTGCTAAAGTTGTTTCAGTCTGTTTTCAGATTGCTATCATTCTTTGCTAAAGTTTATTTAGTTTTGTTATCCGCTATTGCTCACTTCTGTGTTGTTTTTTCATTGTGCTACGTCTAATTTTTGATACAACAACTATTAAAGTTTGCGATACAGTTTCTTTAACCCAAAAGCTTCTACAGATCTTGAAATGAAGATTGTATTTGAAAGTGAGTTGATGGAGGCCCTTAGAATTTTTTAAAGCATTCAGTGAATGACAAACGAGTGCCGAAGCTGTCAGCAGAGTTTGCGACTATATAAGCGAGTAGTTGACTCGCGGGTCGGGGGGGGGGGGGGGGGGG
>CAKNXH010062693.1:0-31818 GCA_932178445.1 Andricus quercusramuli
TTTAGTCAATATATCGACAATATATTCGTTATTTTAACTGTAAACGAGATTTCACAAAATTTCAAGGGATTTCAGAAGATTTGAAAAATGTCCAGTGATTTGAAAGGATTTCAATAGATTTCAAGGAATTTTAAGGCATATTTTAAAGAACTGAAAAGTATTTAAAGGAATTGCATAATTTTTACGGAATTTATCGAAATTTTCTAAGATTTTTAGGAATCTCATGAGATTTCAAGGAATTTTAAGTGAATACAGAAATTTAGAGATATTTCAAATGATTCCAAAGGGTTACGAGACGTTTTACAGATTTCAAATGATTGAAAAATATTTCAAGAGTTTAAGAAAATTACATTTTAAAGAATAAAGAAAAATTTCCGCGGATTACAAACGATTTTAAGTGATTTCAAGAGATTTCAAGAGATTTTAAGAGATTTCGAAATATTTCAAAAGAAGTCACAGGATTTCAAAGAATTTTGAAGAATTTTAAGAGATACCTAAGTATTTTCACGAATTTTGAAGGAACGCAGGGGTTTTTAATGGGATTTCGAAGATTTAAAGGGATTTTAAGGGATTTCGATGAGTTCACGAGATTTCAAAGGATTTTTAGAGATTTGAAAAAATTCCAATGTATACGTGGAAAAAAATTAATTCTCTTACAGATTGTTTTTTTGTGTATCCACGTATTTTAAAGGATTTTGTAAGATTTCAAAAGATTTAATGAAATTTTAATGTAAAATTTGCACAAAAAACATTATCCTTGCAATTTTGAAATATGCATTAATGAAAATTGTCGCTTTTTTCATTTAAAAAATGCGAAAAAAAACTTTTGCTTGGAGAATCAATTCCTTTGCGACGTATTTATTTTATGGTTAAAAATTTAGAAAAAATGTATATGAAAAATTTGATAGGGGTCAAGGATTTTCCTATACTCTCTTACATGGGAAGGGGGGGGGGGGGTCAAAAACATTTCTTACACGAGATATTTTGTTGAAAATTCATCCGTTTTGGTTGAAAATTCAACTGCTCCGTTAAAAATTCCCCTTTTTTTCTTACTTGACTAAAAAATTTTGTTTGATTAAACATTTAACTATTTTATTGAAAATTCGTCTTTTTTGTTTGAAAATTAATTTCTTTTTGTATAAATTTCATATTTTTTGGTTCAATATGCAACTGTCTGGTTAAATATTAATCTGTTTTGGTTGAAAATGAACTTCTTTTATTGAAAATTAAAATTTTTGAAGAAAATTCGTATTTTTGGCTCGAAATTTCAACAATCTGATAGAAAATTCAACTATTTAGTCTTCAACTATTAACTTCAACTATTTATATTAATTATTTAGTTATTTATTCAGTCGAGAGTTGAACTACGTTTGAAAATTAATTTTTTTAATTAAAGATTCATCATTTCAGATAAAAAATCATTTCTTTAGTTGAAAATTCAACTATTTTGATGAAAATTTGTTTCGCTTTTGGTTGAAAATTAATTTTTTTACTGAAAATTTGAATATTTCATTTTTTGTTGAAAATTTATCAATTTAGTATAAATTTTATGTATTTTGTTTAAACAATCCTCTTTTTTAGTTGAAAATGTAACAATCTTGTTGAAAATTTACGTATTTTGTTGAGAATTCATTTTTTTGGGTAGAAAGTAAATTTTGTTTGTGAACAATGTAACTGTTTGAGAATTAATTTGTTTTAGTTCAGGATTCAAGTCGTTTCTTAAAAATGTGTCTTCATTGGTTAAATTCAACTTTTTTTCATTTTAAATGAAATTTTTTTTCGACTCAAATGTCAAATATATTTTTTCTTGAAAAATCATCTTTTTATGTTAAAAATTAATTGGTTTAAATAAAAATTCAACTGCTTGGTTCAAAATTGAACTTTTTGGTTTAAAATTAAATTTTTTGTTGAAAGTTCATATTTTCTGGTTGAAAATTCAACTGCTTTGTACAAAATTGTACGCTATAGTCTTTTTAGCTTGAAAATTTAAATTTTTTATGGTTATTATTTTCTTCATTGATTAAAAAATCTTCCTTGGTTAAAATTTCTCTTGTTGAAAGATTGTCATTTTTATTTGAAAATTCATCTCTTTCAGTAGAAATTTCATCTTTGTTTGGTTCAAAATGCAACTTTTTGGTTGAGATTAAATATGTTTAGTTTATTTTGGTCCTGTTTGGCTCAATTCAACTGTTTTTTATTTGAAATGAAAATCATTCTTGCTTAAAATATCATCTATCACATTTCGGTTGAAATTTAAACTAATTTGTTAATACATAAAAAAGTAACATTTCACCAAAAACCTACCTCAACCCAAATCGTTTTATGTTAATTTTGGATGAACCCTAAATAAATTCACGAAATAATTCAATCGACAAGAATTATGTAAGATGGAGGGGCGGGGGGAACGTCATTCAAACTTTCAGAAAACAGCTTTACGTAAGTTATGCACGGCTCTATAGATAAAATTTGAAGAAAAATTTCCAATAGACATTTAGAATAAAATTATATCTGAAATAAAGTTTCATGAAGACTATAAAATAATAAATTGCCTTGTATCTTCCCATAAAATAGAATGAAGAAATAAAAAAGGAAGTTTGAGGTTGAATCTAATCTCTTTACATAAATTTTAATTGTCCTCGGATTACGCCAATGGTGTCTAGAATTATGCTGAGGTGCGATAGCCCCTTTAACTTAAATTCCTGACGTCCTGTGGGTGGCAAACCTTGGAGCAAGTTTTCTCATACTCAGGCTTTACTATCAGTGAGACTATCTGGGCTAGGAAATGCTTTGTATAATACCTGGAATACCTGCTCGAGTACTTACTTTCAGTCCGATAAAGAAGAGATCACGTTTTCAAATCGCAGAAATTTTTGTAATTGTCTCTCATTTTTTATTTTAGTCGAGCAAACATCAGTGTCGTTCAAAGGAAAAATGCGCTACTTTACATTTTTATATTATCATTATTTATTATTATACCATTAAGCCATTTCCCTTTTGAGATAGGCGTGACTCGCTCGGTTGGAAAATATTAATATGGGGAAGAAGGTAGAGATTTTTTAGATTGATCTAGAATTTTCGTGTTATTTATTTAAATAACAGGTTCATTTTGCAACACTGCTCCGACCCAGGCTGCTGATCAATCTCTCTAGCGATCACCCCAAGTGAAGAGCCTCACAAAATTGTTATGTGTGGTACCCCACTTGGGCCCATTTGTATCCAAGGTCTTTGTTTCAGGCTTCATTCCCTCCATTGTCACTCTGTTTACAAACTATTTGTCGCCACACTTTTCTGTCCTGGCATACTTCTCTAGCTTTCTTCACGTCCATGCATTTTTTCATGCAAGCTCTCCTATTTCTATGGCTTCTTATATCTTTTCGGATTGAGGTCTCATTCACACATTCTAACCATTCTTTCCACGGTCTGCCACATATTTTTATATTTAGGACAGAACAGCGTGACGACAAATAATTTATAAGAAATGCATAATGAAGAGTGTCGTTGAAGTGAGAGACGCCTGAAACTAAATACTTTTCATAATGACTTTGTAAACCTCTTCGCCTGTGGTGCTTGCTAGAGAGATTGATCAGCGGCCTGGGTCGGTGCAGTTTTACGCAGTGAACGTGTTATTTAAATAAATAAGACGGTATTTCCAGAGTAATCTACCCCCCCTTCCCCACCTTAAACCACCTCGTACACTTCCCTGTCTCACTTTTCTCATATGACTTCCTTGATCCCCGGCTAGAACGAAGAGTCACGCTTATCCCGATAGGCATTTGGCTTATAATGGTATAATAAAAATAAAATTATAATTTTCGATTAAATTTCCTCAAATATGTTCGTGAGCGTCCACAAACTACGTAACACATGGGGAAGGGGGTGCAAAGGTTTTGTTACACGTTACACTTCTGTCATCCAAACAAAATTTAATTCGTCTCGATATACAAATTTTGTTCAATGCGATTAAGAATAATTTTTAGAAGGAAGATATTACATCTTTTACTGGGATTAAGACAAAAATTACAAAAAGATCAATTTTAATCATGAATTTAAATTGAAGTTTTCTTGAATTTGATTTTATCAGATATTTCAAACCGATCAATTTTATACGTAAATGGTGTTAATAATTCCATAATAATTAACTTCAAATTCAATTTTCATTTTTATTAATATCCCTGGTGGAAAAAATTTTACAAAAAAGTACAGAAAACTAAAACTTTTTTTACAGGAAATTATAAATAAATACAATAAATTACAAACAAAATTACAGGAACATACAACTTTTTTCTATTATTGAGACGAATTTTGTACTTTTTTGTATTTTTATGTACATTGTTTTATTTTAGTGTAGTTGTGATTTTCTATAAGAATTTACAAAAAAAAAACAAATACAAGCATCTACAGGAATTTACATTTTTTAAATTTTAAACTTTTAAAATTGAAGCTTAAAAAAATGTTAATTCAAACGCTCAATAATCAATAATAAACTGCAAAATTTGAACTTTTATACTTTTAATTTATAAATTTTCAAAATTATATCATTTTAAGCAATTTTAATCTAGAAACATTAATTTATACATTAAAATTTCATTTGAAGTCTTTTTGAATAGTCTCTTGAAAATTTGTTTTAAAAAAATAATTTAAAAAATCTCCAGAAATCTAATAATAATATTATTATCTTGGAACTCGAATTTTTTCTACAATTTTTTTAAAATCCTGCAAAAGTAAAAAAACTACCTCAAAATCATCCAGAATCTTTTTTTGACAAAGTTATTGTTATTTTTTCTAGGAATTTTGATTCAAATTTTTTATTAATTTAAAACCTTTTAAATTGATTAAAAAAGTTATAAATTTTGATTTCAAAACCTTAAAAAATCTACATTGTGTATTAAACGGTTTGAAATCTTTACACGTTCTAAATTCTTTTGAAATCTTTTTAAAACTTCTAAATATATTTTAAATTTGCTCGATTATTTTCCAAATTAATAACTGTTCAATTCTCATTTATTAATTTAGAAAGTTTGTTTTGAATCTTTTTGAATATTATCTTAAAATTAATTTTTCAAAATAAAAAATCATGATAAATTTTCCCAGCAAAATTAATAATTTATTTTTATTTTCTTAAAAACTTTAAAGATCCTTGAAAAGCTTCAACATTTTATTTCGAAACCTTCAGAAATCTAAATTTAGTTTTTCATTTTTCAAATTATTTTCCAGTTTTAAATTAAGTTTTTTTTTAAATTGCAAGGAAAATGATTGAAAAATAATCTGAAAGTTTTTAAAACAATAGTTTTTATTTTACAGAATTTTAAATAAATTTAGGAAAAATTCGAATAATTATAAAATGTATGCAGATGGTTTAAAAGTTGTGAAAAAATTCAAAAAGATTTCACAACATTTTAAACAAAATGTAGATTTTTGTAGATTTCAGAAAAAATCCGAAGTTTTTAAAGAATTTTGAAAGATTTCAAAAAAATAAAAACTTTTCTTAAGATTCCTGGGAAAATTTGAGATGATTTTTTCATTTTGGAAAATTAATTTTTGAAGATTAAAAAAATTTCAAAAGATTTCTAAAAATCTCGAAAAAAATCTGCAAGATCTTCAGTTAATTTTAAAAGATTTCTATGAATTTTAGGAATAATCTGAGTTAGTTTAAAAAATGTTTCAAATTTCATATTTTTGGCAGACATTTTATATTTTGTTATTACATATGCAACTCTTTGTTGGAATATTAATCTAGTTTCATTGACTATACAACTATTTTGTTAAAAATTCGTCTTTTTTAGATGAATTCTCCTTTTTTTAAATTAAAATATTACATTTTACATTCAAAATTCACCTTTTTGGCTCGAAATTTGTATTTTTTAATATTAAAATCAATCTTTTTGTGGAAAATTCATCGTTTTCATTTTAAAATTCATCTCTTTGTTTGAAAATGTAATTATTTCGTTTAAAATTGATCTTTTTTAGTATAAAATTCATCTGTTTGGTTAAACATTCTACTATTTGGGTTAAGATGTACATTTTTGTTGAAAACTCGTAATTTCAAATAAAAAAATTAAACTATTTTGTAGAAAATTTGTCTTCTTTGGTAAAAAATTATCTTTTTTGATTAAAAATACAACTGGTTGAAATTTTTTTTTCGGTTGAGAATTCAACTTTTTTGTCGAAAATTAGTCTTTTGGATAAGTTCAACTGTTTTTTATTTAAAATTGAAATCTTTTTTTGGTTGAAATATCCATTATCCATTGCATTTTTCGTTGAGAATTCATGTTTGTGGTTGAGAATTCAACTGTTTGGTTGAAAATGAACTTTTTTGTCGAAATTTTAATTTGACATATTTGAAATGCCCAAATTTTTTTTCAATTTTCTCAAAAATGTTAGGAAAATTTTGTTTATATAACCTTGTGAACAAATGAAGGAACAAACTTAAAAAATAAATAGTTATTCTGAATTTTAGATGGTTAACATTTGTAAACATCAAGTTTTGAAATATACCCAATAATACACAATAAACTCTAAAATAAGTTGAGATTATTTTCCTCTTCAAAAAGATCTAACAAAAAAAAAAGTTCCTTGACCTACTGCTATTCTGATTTTCTGAATGACTTAACTATTTTTCAATGAAGCCTTTGGCAAAATATCAACTTTTTTCTCCTATCTTTGAAAAATATTGCTCGAAAATATTTATTACATAAATATTACATCCTAAACTAAAAAAACGAGTATCACGAAAGCTGGCAAAGTCCCAACAGGATTCTGACATTAATTATGAGAAGCACGCTTTATTCGTTTCATTAGTTTTCGAAATGATGTTTCGTCCAGACGAAGTAAATTGCAATAGAGTCTAAAAACCGAGAAAAGATTATTATTCAATAATAACAAAAAAAAACATCATTTTTCAACTAAATAATTGAATTTTGAACTCAAGAAGATCAATTTTCAACAAAAAATGGAAAATTTAAATTTTCAGTTGAAAAAAATTAATTTTTAACACAAAAAACAAACAAAATTTCAATCAAAGTGATGAATTTTCAACTTAAGTGATGGAATATTCAAATGGAATACTTACACTATCATAGTTTCAGTTGAAAAAAAAATCATTTTCAACAACAAAAAAAAACTAATTTTTAAAAAATATATAATTTTTCAAATAAAATGATAAATGTTCAACTGCAATAGTTGAATTTTAAACCAACAAGATAAATGTTCAACTAAACTCAACTGAAAAAGATACATTGTAAACCAAAAATTAAATAGTTCCATTTTCGGATGAAAAAATAATGTTCAACCAAAAAGATGAATTTTTAACTAAAATGATGGGATATTTAATTGGAATATATACATTTTCGCAAAAAAATGAATATTCTACCAAAAAAAAAATAATTTTCGAAAAAAATTGTAACATTTTCGAGTGAAATGATGAATTTTCAACTAAAATTAGGAATCTTTAACTGGAATAGTTATATTCTAAACCAAAAAGATGAACTGTCAAGTAAAATTATGAATTTCAATCAAAAAGATTAATTTTCAACCAAGAAGATTAGTTTCTAGCAAAAAATACGAATTTTCAACTAAAAAACATAATTTCCAATCAAGAACTAAAAAAAAAAAATTCAACGAAATAGGTCATTTTTTTAACCAAAAAGAAGAATTTTTTAAATTAAAATGATGATTCTTCAACAAAAAAATTATTTTTCAACAAAGTAGCTCATCTTTAAACCAAGCAATTGATTTTTGGACCAAAATAATCAATCCTCAACAAAACATGTAATACTTAATAGTTCAACAAAAAAGATTTTAATTTTAAATAAAAAAGAGTTGAATTTTAAACTAGAAAAGATTAATTTTCAACTGAAATAGTTGAATTAAACAAAAAAAACAGGTGAATTTTCTACTAAAATGACAAATTATCGAAAAAAATAGTTACATTTTCAAAGAAAATATTGAATTTCAAACGAAAATTATGAATCTTTGACTAGAATAAATGAATTTTCAATCAAAAAGAATAATTTCTACCAAAAAATACGAATTTTCAACTGAAACAGATAATTTTTCAACCAAAAATTGAATAGTTATATTTTTAGTTAAAAAATTAATGTTCAACCAAAAAGATGAATTTTCAACTTAAATGATGGGATATTTAATTGGAATATTTACATTTTCGCTTTGAAAAAATTAATCTTCACCAAAAAAAAAATTTTCGAAAAAATAGTTACATTTTCAAGGAAAATGATGAATTTTCAACTAAAATTATGAATCTTTAACTGGAATAGCTGTATTCTGAACCAAAAAGATAAATTTTCAACTAAAATTATGAATCTTTGACTAGAATAAATGAATTTTTAATCAAAAAGATTAATTTCTACCAAAAAATACGAATTTTCAACTGAAACAGATAATTTTTCAACCAAAAATTGAACTTTCAACTAATAAATATTATTCTCCAACCAAATAGTTGAATTTTGAACTGAAAAAGATCAGTTCTGCACCAAAAATGGAATATTTAAATTATAAGTTTAAAAAATTAATTTTCTAAACAAAAAAAAAACAAACAAATTTTCAACCGAAGTAAAGAATTTTTAATAAAAAATAACTTTTAACAGGTACTTTTATTTTCAACCAAAAAGATGAATTTACACCTAAAATAATGAATATTTTAACTATAAAAAATAACGCATTTCCAACAAAATACATACATTTTCAACCAGATACTTGAATTTTTAACTGAAAACGATACATTTTCGACCAAAAATGGAATAATCAAATTTTCAGTTGAAAAAACTAATTAAAAAAAAAAAAAAAAGACAACTGGTAGTCAACCAAAACTTTCGTTCCATTTCGTTATTGACAGTTCAACAAAATAATTTTCATCTCATCATTAATGTAATTTCAGATTTTATCTTATTTTGTCCAAATGTAGAGATAGATCAAAATTTAATAGAAAATAATATTTTTCTTTCAATAACGAAATGGAACGAAAGTTTCGTTCGGGTCCCTGATTTTCAACAAAATATTCAAATACAGTGATATGAAGTTATTTTAACAAATAAATAATCATTATTATTCAATTTTATATTTCAATTTAAAACAAAAATTAAGCAAGCTCTCGAGAAAATTCTCTAAATAAAAAAAAATTCCCTGATAATTCCAAGTTTTCCAGGGTTTTCATGTAGGGTAAACACCCTGAATAAGTTGAAGTCTAAGATAGAAAAAAAAATAATTTCTTAGATAATAATTTATTATCTTGAATGATAATAAATCTTCTCTGCCTGCCTGGTGAATAATTAGTGAATGTGATTGTACTCGAGACCTTGGGTGGGTCATCATTTTACATTTCGAGCCGTGGTGTTAAAAAGTATAAATTATAAATTATTCTGGGTGGCGCAAAAGTTTCGTGACTCGAGAAGGTCGTCGACAAATAAGAGAAAATCAAAGGTCCCGCCACAGTTCCGGGCTATGCTCGGCATATTAATTATTGACTGAAGTGGATGAACGACTTTTTACGGTCGAGAAACAAGTATTGCAGTCTGGAGAGTGCAACTTCATTGGAAATATTGAAAATGAGTATGTACTCTGTAATAAATGTAAGAATCAGTTTTCATACTCAGATAATTAATTACTTTACACTCTTTGATTTTTTATAACAATTGGATGATTTCAGAAATTTTTCAAAATACAGTCATGATTTCAGTCCATATTAATTTTCAATAAATCAATAAAGAATTATGAATTTTATGTTAACTTATTCCAAATTATCAAAACTTTAGTAAAAAAATTGCCGGATTCAATCTGAAAATGTCTATAAATTTTCGGAAATTTATGGAAATTTTTGGTTATTTACAGGGCTCGGAACTGCTCAAGCTCATACTTCTCTCAAAAAAGTAACCGTAAAGTAACAATGTTGTGGCAAAAAAGTAACCAAAAAGAAATTTTTTTACCAACAAGACGAATTTTCCAACAAAATTATGAATCTTCAACACAAAAATGTATGTTTAAAAAAGTAGGTCAACTTCTAAAAAAATATTTGAAGTTTTCTGTCTACAAAAAATTTTATACAAAAAAAAATCATCAAAAAAGACGACTTTTCAACAGAATAAGTTATTTTTCAAAAAAATTGTTGAGTTTTTAAGCCAAAAAGACCAATTTTTGCAAAACAGTTTAATTTTCAACCATTAAGTATGGATTTTCGACAAATAAGTTATCTGTAAACCAAATATATGCAAAAGTAAAAAAAAAATCCTTAAAATCATTTCGATTCTTTTTTCAAAATTTTGGAAATTTTATTAAATATTCTTTTAAAATTAACTAAAAAAATATACTGTTAGTTTTTTTAGAAATTTTGATACGAATTTTTTATTCATTTAAAACCTTTCAAAATGCTTAAAAAGTTTATCAATTTTGTGTTAGGAATTTTCAAAGATTTGCATTCTGTTTTAAATGCTCTAAAATTTTTTTCACATTTTAGATCATTTTTGAATCTTTTGAAAACTTCTAAATATATTTCAAACTTACTCCATTATTTTCCAAATTAGTAATTGTTTAATTGTCATTTATTGAGTAAACAATTTTCTTTCTATCTTTATTAATTTTGCACTTTATAATATTTTTTTTAAATAAATCATTTAAAATCTTGTCAGCAAACTTGAGAATGATTTTGTTCTCATAAAACCTTTGAAGATCGTTTAAAAGCTGCAAAATTTTATTTCGAAATCTTCAAAAATTTAAATTTAGTTTTTTATTTTTCGAACTCGCAGTTTTAAATCAAGATTGGATCTTTTCAAAACTTGTAAATATCTTTTAAACTAACTCGAATTTTTTATTTTCAAATCAATTGTTATTTATGCATCAAAATTCAATGATTTCACTTACATATTAAAAATGTGTTGAATAGAACAACTAAATTGTACCGTTCAAAATTTAAATTTCAAATAATTCAGTTTAAAAATGTTTAGCTTTTAATATTTGATTTATGAATTCTCATTTCAAATGAACCAAAAAATACGAATTTTCAACTAAAATGATGAATTTTCAATAACAAAAGTAAGTTTTAAAGAAAATTCTTAACTTTTTAACCGAATTTCAACCAAAGATAAATTCTCGTTGAAAATTATAATACATAGTTCGATATTTCAACAAAAACGGTTTAAATTTTTAATTAAAAGCTTGCGAATTTAGCGCGATTGCAATTCTTATCAGGATTCATAATAATTCAATTGATAGTCCTTTTTATACATTTTACATTTTTCACAAGTTTTTAAATAATAAGATTAACGAATTAATTGATTTCGTTATTTTCGGGCAAAAAATGTAACTAAAAAATAATAAGTAAATAATAATAAATAATAATAATAACTTCATAAAATAAGTAAGTTTTTAGTAAGTAATAGTAATTTTACAGATAAATATGGTAACTTACCATAAATTAACGGAAATTCATTTTTTTAAATTTCCAGAAATTTAAGAACATTTTTGGTCATTTATGGTTATTTTACCGGTAAATATGGTAACTTACCATAAATAACCCAACATTCATTCTTAAGAATGTCCGGAAATTTATGAAATTTTTCGGTGATTTATGCTAATTTTGCCGGTAAATATGGTAACTTACTATGAATTACCCAAAATTTATGTTTAACAATTTCCATAAATTTCCGAAAATGTATGAAATTTTTCGGCGATTTATGGTAATTTTACCGGTAAATATGGTAACTTACCATGAATTACCCAATATTGATTTTTTTAAATTTTCAATAATTTCCGAAAATTTTCGGTCATTCATGGTAATTTTACAGTTAAATATGGTAACTTACGATAAATTACACGAAATTCATTTTTTTGAATTTCCAGAAATTTAAGAACATTTTTGGTCATTTATGATTATTTTACCGGTAAATATGGTAACTTACCATGAATAACCCAACGTTCATTCTTAAAAATTTCCGGAAATTTATGAAACTTTTCGGTAATTTATGGTAATTTTACAGGTAAATATGTTATCTTACCAGAAATTACCCAAAATTCATTTTTAACAATTTCCATAAATATCCGGAAATTTTTCGGTAATTTATGGTAATTTTACCGGTAAATATGGGAACTTACCATAAATAACCCAACATTCATTTTTTTAAATTTCCGGAAATATATGAAATTTTTCGGTGATTTATGGTAATTTTGCCGGTAAATATGGTAAATTTCCGGAAATTTATGAAATTTTTCGGCGATTTATGGTAATTTTAACGGTGAATATAGTAACTTACCATAAATTACCCAATATTGATTTTTAAAAATTTCCATTCTTTTCCGAAAATGTATGAAAATTTTCGATCATTCGTGGTAATTTTACAGGTAAATATGGTAACTTACCATAAATTACACAAAATTAATTTTTAAGCATTTCCAGAAATTTCCAAAAATTTATGCAATTTTTCGGTAATTTATGAAAATTTTCGGTAATTTACGGTAATTTGATCAATTATATATGGTAACTTTCCATAAAGAACCGCATAATTCTATTATCTGCAATCAAAATTTCCTCACAGTTATACGTTGAGTGGGCTGGTAATCATAAAATGATTTTACTGGAGATATGACAGGTATTTTGATAGGAAGAGTAAACAAATTATTATTTTTTTATTTTAATTAATGAAAACTTCGACGTTGAAATAATTACTTCGGACAAATAATTTTTTAAGAACAAGAAAAAATCTGCCTCAGCCCGGATTTGAACCTGGAGCGCCACTCTCCATGAGTCGAGCGTTAACCAAATACGCCACCGAGGCCTCAGCAGATCCCTCTTTTTTGTTGATAGCTAAATTTTTTTAAAATCTTGGACAGGATCTGCTGAGGCCTCGCTGGTGTAACTGGTTAACGCTCGCCTCATGGATAGTGGCGTTCTGTGTTCAAATCCGGGCTGAGACAGATAATTTCTTGTTCTTAAAAAATTATTTGTCCGAAGTAATAATTTCGACATTGAAATTTGTAATAATTAAAATATTTTTTTAAACTCTGACGTCAACATCTTTAAATGGTAATTACATCTTCTATATATTAATTAGTTTATTTTGTTGTTAGAACATTCTCGGATTTTATTGGATATTATTTTATTTCTAAAAAATTAATTGAAAAATCTGGAACGTTTTTCAGAGCCGTTTTATTCGTTAGAAGCATTAAAATGTTTATGATTAAAAATTTTTTTTTTGAACTAAACACCTTTAAAATAGGACGTTAAATTATTTTAATTTTAAGTAAAGAATTAAAATATTGTAAAGTTTATAGTTAAAATTTAGTATTCTGAAAGTTAACGCTTTAATGCTTTCTATTTTAAACAATTCAGTTTTAAATTGTTTAGTTTTCAATTTTTTATTTGTAATTGCTCATTTTAAATGAATAGTCAAATATTGCTAAATATTTAAAAAATTTGTAATGGAAAAGTTCAAATTGAATGGGTTGATAAATAAATATTTTAGGCTAAAACAATATTTGGATAGAATCTGAAATTGAATAAAAGCGTTTAAATATGAATCTATTATTTTTGAAATTATTCAAAAATTGAAATTAGTTTAACTACTACGGTTTTCGAATTGAAACAGTTCAATTTTCATTATTAAAATCTGTAAATTGTTTAATTTTGAACAGATTCAGAATCTTCTTGTAAAACAAATTATTGTTCAATTTTTAATATTCGAAGTACAATTTAATTCAAAAATAATTTATTTATTATTTTATTCATATTTATCAACTTTAAACTTTTTTATCCAAAATTTTCAATTTTAATCGCTTTTAATTTTTAATTGTTTAAATCTTCCAAAACGCATTTTAAAATTCTTTAATTGAAAATGTACGCTAAAGAATGAATATCAAAATGGAAAATTTTTAAAGTAAAAGATTTTTAAATTTCGCGTTGTAAACTGAATGATTTCTTAATTTAAAAAGTTAACCATTGAACTCAACATTTGAAAAAGAAAGTACAAATTTAATTTATTTTGAACTACTTTGTATCATGTGATATGAAATTTATAATATTTCATTAGTGATTGGATAGATTTTTCTTCTAAAAATTTGTGAAATTCCCGGTCAAAAAATAAATTCACTGTTATTTTCCGGGTGTTCCCTCTCTCAAGAAATTCCCGGTCGTTTCCCAGTTTTCCGATCCAGGGGCCAGTTTGGTTTTGCAATATTCTAGATCTCCTTAAAATTTTCTACAATCATCTAAAATTTCTGGATTTTTTTACAATATCATGGAATGTTCTAGAATGTTATAAATTGTTCTACACTGTTCGAGAATGTTTTGAATTTTTTTAGAATGTTCTAAAATGTTCTACAATATTTTGCAGTTCTGGCAGTTTCTCAAATATTCTGAAAATTTTTGAACTTTCTAGAATCCATCAGAACTCAACAATCTTCTGAAATTTTCTAGAATATTCTGGAATGCTTAGAACTTTTTAGAATGTTCCGGAATGTGCTGTATTATTATAAAATTCTGCACTATTACAGCAATTTCTGGAATTTATTTAAGAATCCTGGAATTTTTTTAACAATTCTATAATTTTCTAGAATCTTCTATATTGATCATAAATTTAAGGAAATGTTATGAATCATATTAGAATGATCTAGAATGTTCTATATTACCCTGAAATTTTCTAAAATATTCTGGAATGCTGTAGAATATTATGAAATTTTCTGGACATGAGTGGAGTGTTTTGTATGTTTTTGCAATTTTCTAAAATTGCGGACGTCGCTAGATTACTCTAGAACATTCCAAAGTACTCTTGAATTTTGTGGAATGTTTTGGAATATTCTATAAAAATGTATCTCTTTCTTGAACACACCGACCTTTTTTTGGATTTTGTTGAGGTGGACTCAACACTTGTTTAAAGAAATATTTTCAAAAAAAAAATTCTTAAAATATTTGTAGGCAATAAAAGGATCCTGAGTCCTAATTCCTGATAGAAAAATTAAACCCTTTTTATATTCCATCCCCAAAAAAACTTACTTGGAACATCTTTGCTGTTTGCACTGCTCAAATCGCTTGTGGAACTTCGCACCGAACTCCGAGCTGTCTCCTGATTCGGTGATTTAACTTCTTGACGACCCCTTGTTCTCCTGAAAAATAAAAAATATATAATAATTTGAAAAAATGTATCTTATGAATGATAAATAAAATAAGAATAGTCTGCAAAAAAAGAGATTATAAAATCAAATCTCGTGTTCAATAGCCCATTCTGGATGAAAGGATGCATCCAAAGGATTCAAAGTCAATAAATTTAATGAGGATTCGCGTAGTTGGCATCTCCATTTCATAAATTCCGATATCTCTCAGATATGAGAGAAACAGGAAATTTCTCTTCTACACAACTATAAGCCCTTATCAAACCCAAGATCTTCTGAGCAAAGTGCGTGGGTTGTTCCTTCGCATTTTAAGCAATCAGTATTTTGATTTCCATGTATTATTTAAGTGAATCTGAAAGATAAGAACCCGTACACACAATGCACTGGAAATAGATAATCCTGTGAATCTAACATAAATAATGCTTGCTTGATTTAAAATTCATTTTCTTTGGAAACCCTTCCATGAGGGCGAGTGGGGACCTCTTTATCTTGATTTTTTAATTAACAGGGTGTCCAGTGATTCTTGGGAACGAAATTCAAGGTATTTTTCAGGTTTTTCAGGTCAAGAAATCAAGTTTTTCCAGGTCTCCTTTTTTTACATCAAATAATAAAATAACCGTTTGTTATGCATGTAAAAGAATGAGCCATTTCATTTTTTATTGGTCAACAATTTCTAAAGAAGGCAGAACCATAAATAAATAAATTCTTGATTTTTTGCGAATATACGTTGTGAAATCGTTGTGAAATCTTGAAATTTCTATGAAATTTTTGGAATCTTCTCAAATTTTTGTAAAATATTTCAAATCTTCGAAAACTTTAAAATCCTTGAAATCTTTCAAATTTTTTCAAATCTTTTGAAATTTTTATGAAATCATTGAAACATTTGTGAAAGCTTTCTTTAATCTTTGTTTGTGAAATCTTTTGTATTCGTTTGAAGTCATCGAAATCTTTGAAATCGTTTAAAATCTTAGAAATGTTTTGAAATCTTTGCAATTCTTGTATTATTTTGATATATTTATAAAATTTCTATGGAGTCTTTCTGGAAACTTTTGTATTCGTTTAAAATCATTAAAATATTTGTAATCTGTGTGAAATCTTAGAAATCTAGTTTACTATAATCTTTCTAATATCCTTAAAACCTTTGAAAAATGTTCGAAATCCTTGGGAATTTTTTGTGAAATCTTTAAAATTTTTGTAAAATTTTTCTTAAATCTTTGTTTATGAAATCTTTTTTATTCGTTGAAATCAGTGAATTATTTGAAATCTTAGTGAAATCTTTTCAAATCTTCTAAAATGTTTTTAAACCTTTTGAAATCGTTTAAAAACTTCGAAATATTTTAAAATCTTAGAAATCTGATGTACTGTAAATTTTTTCAAATCTTTGAAATCCATGAAATACTTGTAAAATGTTCAAAATCTTTTTGAATGTTTTAAAATCTTTGAAATATTTTGAAACCTTTTGAAATCTTTAGTAATGTTTTGTAATCTGATGTACACTAAAAAACCGAGAGGTGAAACCCTTAAAAAATCCGTTATATGGCCATGGCTCATTCTAATTCTGAAACTGAATTAACATCGAAATTTTCAACTTTTAATTTTTATAATTTGTAAGTTGAATATCACAAAAAATTTATAATTTAACATTCCATATTAGCGGAAACGAAATAAAAAACGTATAGAATTATTCACAATATCAGGGTGGTGATTCGGCGGACGATTTCAAATTTCCGGTCATTTCCCGGTTTTTCCCGGTCAAGTTTTTTGATTTTCCCGGTCAAATAAAAGTAACATATTCATATTTGCAGAAAAAACGCAAATATTTATTTTAATTCATGACGTTCCTTCTAAACATATAATACAAAATATTCATTTTTTACAAAAAATGGTAGTCAAACTTTCAGTTGGAAAAATTAATTAAAAAAAAAACGGATTTTCAACAAAATAGTTCAACTTTTAACCAGAGTGATGAATTTTCAAATAAAATTATGAATCTTCAACTGGAACAGTTACATTTTAAATCAAAAAGATGGATTTTCGAACAAGATTAATTTTCAAATAAAAAGATTAATTTTCTACCAAAAAATACAATTTTTCAACAAAATAAATGAATGTTTAACGAAATAGTTGAATTTAAATTTGAAGAATGAAAATTTTTAACTAAATAGTTGAATTTTGAACTAAAAAAATTATTATTTACAACCGAAAATGGAATAGTAACATTTTTAGTTTAAAAAATTAATTTTTACCCAAACACAAGAGTTTTCAACTAAAACAATGAATCTCCAACTGAAATAGTAGAATTTCAAACCAGAAAGATGAATTTTCAACTAAAATGATGATTTTTTAAACAAGAAGATTAATTTTCAAATAAAAAGATTAATTTTTCACAAAAAATACAGTGTTTTAACAGAATACATGAATTTTTAACAAATTAATTGACTTTTCATTTAAAGAAGACAAAAAACCGAAAAACATACAGAGGAAAAAAATTTTGCAATCAAACAGCTCATTTTCCAATCAAAGAAATGAGTTTTTAATTAAAACGATGAAACTTCGAAAAAATAATAATAATAATTTTTAACAAAAGAGTTTAATTTTCAACCAAATAATTTTATTTCCAACCTAAAAGATAAATTTTCAACTGAAGTGATAAATATTTAATTGAAATACTTGAATTGTTAGCCGAAAAGAAGAATTTTTAAGAAAGAAGATTAACTTCCAAATAGAAAGATAATTTTGTAGAAAAAAATATCGATTTTTTAACAAAATACATGAATTTTGAACGAAATAGTTGAATTTTCAATTGCAAAAGACAACTTTTCATCTAAATTGTCGAATTTTGAACTAGAAAAAATCAATTTTCAACTAAAAATGGAATAGCTAAATTTTCAGCTGAAGAAATTAATTTTCAACCAAACTGATGAATTTTCAAATGAAATGATGAATCTTCAACTGGAAGGTCGAATTTTATGCCAAAAAGGTGAATTTTCAAACAAAAAATATTAAACTTTAATGAAGAGCAGTTGAAATTTTCAATAAATAGTTGAATTTTAATGCAAAAAAAAATTAATAAAATAGTTTAACTTTTAACCAAATAGTTAAATTAACCGGCCAAAAAGACGAATTTTTCCGAAGACAGTTGAATTTTCAAGAACAAAGTCAATTTTCAACCAAGAAAAATTACTTTTCTACTATAAAAGATAAATTTTTAATTCAGAAGGATTGATTTTCAACAAAATAGTTTGAGTTTCAACCATATAGTTAAATTTTCAACACACAAAGATACATTTTCAACCAAGTGGTCGCATTTTCAAACAAAAAATATTAAACAAAATATTTTCAAACAAAAAATATTAAATAAAGAGCAGTTGCATTTTCCAATAAATACTTAAATTTTCAAGCAAAGAAAAAAAAGGAATTTTCAACAAAATAGTTTAACTTTTAACCAACCAGTTAAATTTTCCAGCCAGAAATAAGAATTTTTCCGAAGACAGTTGACTTTTCAAGAAAAAATTTTATTTTCAACCAGGAAAGATGACTCTTCTACCATAAAAGATGAATTTTCAATCCAGAAGAAATAATGTTCAACAAAATAGTTTGACTTTTAACCACATAGTTGAATTTTCAAGCCAAAAAGACGAATTTTTTAGAAGTGTGTTGAATTTTCAACCCAAAAAGTTGAAATTTTAACAAAAAAGTTCATTTTCAACCAAAAAAGTTGACTTTTCAACACAAGAGTCAAGTTTTTCAAGCCTGAATGTGAACTGTTTCAAGAAACAGTTGACTTTTAAACCAGAAAAGATGAATTTTGAACCTGAAACTTAATTTTCAACGCAAAACTTAATTTACAATCAAAAAAGATAATTTTTCAACCAAATACGTAGTTGAATTTTCAACTAAAAAAACATAACATTTTAATCATAAATGAAAAAGTTGAATTTTTAGTTTAAAAAATTAATTTAACAAAAATAAAACGAAATTTCAACAAAATATTTAAATTTTTAAGAAAGTAGTTACATTTTCAAGCAATTAGTTGAATTTTCAACCAAATAGTTTAAGTTTCTACTACACTGTTGAATTTTCGAACCAAAAAAGACGAATTTCCTACAAAACAATTGAATTTTCAACACTAAAATATGAATTAAAAAAATATATATTTTTTTACAAAGTAGCATAACTTTAGACAATGTAGTTGATTTTTCAACCAAAAAAGATGAATTCTCAACGAAACGTGTAATAGCTTATTTTTCAAAAAAATTCTTTCAAACTTAAAATCCAAAACAATTGAATTCAACCAAAAAATATGAATTTTCAACAAAATGGTTGAATCCTGAACCAAAACAGTTTAATTTTTAACAAAAAATTTGCATTATCAACCAAACATTTGCAATTTTAACCAAAAAGGATGAATTTTCAACCAAATATTTCAATTTTAACCAAAGAGATGAATTTGCAACTAAAATGATGACTCGTACAAAAAATTATGTTCAAAAAATAATCTAAAATTACACCTAATAGTAAAATTTTTAACCAAACGATATGAATTCTGAACCAAAAACATAATAGTAGACTATCCAATTAAAAAGTATTAGCTTTTAGCTAAAAATATTTAGATTTACTTACTGATTTCTATTAATGTAGTTCGAATTTAAGTGAAAAATGAGAAAAAGGGGAAATTTCTGGAAAAGAGGGGAAAAAAAATCTTTAAAAATGGCGCCGTGCCGTTGCAGGGCCATCTTTCGTATTTTTTAAAATTTACCCAAATTTATTTAACAAATTGGCAACGAAGTTTATAGACGGCCTTTTAACAGTTAATTTCTTTGTCACGCTCTGTGTGTTTTCTATTCTTAGTCTTAGGTAAATTTAATTAAGTATTTAGCCCCTAAGTTTTATGTACGAATTAATCAACCTTTGAAGGCACTTACATTTAATTGCCTTCAAAGTTAAAAGCTTCGACATTTAATGAACTAATAGATTGTAAGTCTTAACATTTCAAAAGATTAATTTAATTGATTAAATAAATTCCCAATTATTTAAAGGTTTCACTAGATTATATTTTTCCGAATAGAAACAAAAAATCGACGAAGTTACGAATATTTGAATTTTGAGTCTATTAGAAAAAAAAATTCTTTAAACTTCTATAATGTTTGAACTACTTCAGATATTTCAATTTTCTTTTTCCATTCTGATAATTTTTACCGTCTTCTTCTTTAAAATCCATCCGTAAATTTGAAAAAAAGTTCAAAATTAACAAAATTGCAACGAAATGTAGAAAAAAAAAAATGTTCGAATAGAAAGTTTGCACTTCTAATAACGTTCTACAAAAAATATCGTTTATACTTTTATGATAGCTTGAATCGTTTACGAGAAAAATTCGAAAAATATATTTTTAGGAAAAAATCCTCCCAACTATTTTTGAGGCCGCGAGAATTTTTATTTCCTAAAAATATCATGTTTTTTATAGACCTTTTGCTTCAGAGAAAAATGCGAATAATGCATATATTACTTGGAAATAATGCCTAAGTAACATATTTGGTCACCAAACGAAAGCTTATAATTGTTTAAGCTAACTTAATTAACAAATGCATTATTTGGCTATTTTTGGAGGTACAAACTTGATTTTTTGCATGCATTTAACTGTAAGTAACTAACTTCTGAATTTTTGAGAATATTTTGATGACAGTAAACAATTTATTATTGTAAACAACAATTGTTCACACAAATTTTTATCATTTTATGTAATTATAAATAAAATACCGCTTTTCACGGAATTAACAGCCAGTTATTTAGCAATGATTTTTTGCTAAGAATCGATAACATTTGATGATTGTTTCACCTAACTTAATTAAGAAATTTACAAACTTTATTTACAAGTTTCTTTAATAAATCATCAATTTTTATCAACTTATGGCTTGGAATTATTGCTAAGTAATTTTAATTATATTTAAAAAAAATTAGTTTACAAATGTATTAGCCGAGAAAAATTTGTTTACTATATTGTTGAAAAATGTGTTATTAATAGTTGAAATTTGGTTTTTGTAGTTAAAAATTAATTTTCTTAACTGAAAACTTTACCAATCCATTTTTGGCTGAAAATTGAAGTTTTTATTAGGAAATTTAACTATTAAATTTTTCATTGAGAATTCCCCGTTTTGGTTGAAATACAACTAATTAGTTAAAAATTGAACTACTTTATTAACAGTTCATTCTTTTGCTTGAAAACAAAACATTTTACTTGAAAATTCATTTCTCTGGTTGAACATTTAACTATTTTTTCGAAAATCTGTTTTTTTTTTGTTAAAAATTTATTTGTTGACTGAAAATTTAACTGTTCCACTTTTGGTTAGAAAGTTATCTTTTTTGAGTTGGAAATTAATTTAATTTGTTGAATATCCATCTCTTTGATTAAAAATTCAACTATATTGTTGAAAATTTGTTCTTGTTTTTTTATTGAAATTCAATTTTCTGAACTGCATATTTCAGTTTTCTATTTTCGGTAGAAAATTGATAATTTTTTGTTGAAAATTGAATACTTTGGTTGAAAATATATGTATTTTGTTGTGAATTTTAATTTTTGGTAGTAAATTAATCTTGATGGAAAATTCAACTACTTGGTTGAGATTTGAATAACTTGTTGAAAATTCATTTTATTAGCTGAAGATACTTCACATTGGTTGAAGATTTAACTATTTTATTGAATACTCGTTGTTTTTGGTTAAATATCAATTTTTCCAAAAATTAAAATTGAACTATTCCATTTTTGTTTTAAAATTGATCGTTTTCAGTTTAAAATTCCACTATTTATCTTAAAATATCATTTCGTTTGTTGAAAATTAGTCTTTTTGGTTCAATTCAACTGTTTTTGGTATAAAATCAACCTATTTTCTGTTTGAAATTTCTACTATTACATCATTCGTTGAGAATTCATATTTTTGGTTAAATTCAACTGTTTTTCATTTAAAATTGAAATTTTTTGTTTTGTAGACATATCAACTATTATATTTTTTGTTGAGAATAATTTCTTTTTGATTAAAAATGCAACTATTTTGTTCAAATTTCAACTATTTTCTTGAAAATTCAACTAATTGGTCGAAATTTAAACTATTTTGTTGAAAATTCGTCCCTTGTGCTTAAAAGTTTAACTACTTGATTATAAATGCAACTTTTTGGCTGATAAATAATTTTTTATTTTGTTGAAACTCAACTATTTGGTTAAAAATACATGTTCCTAGATCGAAAATTCAACTATATGGTTAAAAATTCAAAATATTTGGTTGTTAATTTAATTATTTTGTTGTAAATTCTATTATTTTGTTCAACCATTCTATTACTTTGTTAGGAAGTCATCTTTTTTGTTCAAAAATTCAACTGCTTTGATGAAAATTCGTCTTTTTGGATTGAAAATTTATCTATTTTCGTAGAAAAGTTCTTGGCTGAAAATTCATCATTCGTAGGTCGGAAATTTAATTATTTTATTAAAAATTCTACTATTTTGTTGAATTTTAAAGTTGATTTTTTTTAAATCACGGGTGGACTTTGTAAAAGGACGGCAAAACTGATCAGAATCCGAAAAGAAAATTGGAATATCTGAATCATTTCAAAAACCATAAAAGTTTAAAGAAACTTTTTTTGATTTTTGAAAATGCTAATGCAACTATTAAATTTTTAGTTCAAAATTTAACTTTTTGGTTGAAAATTCATTTCTTTGCTTATAAATTTAATTACTTGAGAAATTTTTGTTGTTGTTAAAACTTAATTTTTTTTAATAATGCGGGGGGTTATATTGATCCCCTACCTGTGTCGAAACGTCTATATGACTTTTGAAAAAAAAACAGCATTTTCTTATTTCTGGATTCTACAGCCAATCACAAAATCAATTAAGAATTCAACTATTTCATTTTTTGGTTCTACTTTTATGGTTAAAATATTTACTCTTTTTGGTTGAAAATTCATGTTTTTAGTTTAAAATTGAACAATTTTGTTGAAAATTCATTTTTTTTTGTTGGTGAAAGATTCATCATTTTATTTAAAGATCAATATTTTTGTAGAAAATTTAACTGCTTTGTTGAAAAATCTTTTTTGCGTTGGAAATTAATTTTCTCAAGTGAAAATTTAACTGTTTCATTTAAAATTGGTATTATTTGGTGGAAAATTAATCTTCTTCATTAAAAAATCGTGTTTATAGTATAAAATTTAAATATTTTGTGGAAAACTCGTTGTTCTTGGGTTGGAAATTAATTATTTTAACTGAAAATTTATTTATTGCACATTTGGTTGAAAATTGATCTTTTTGATTGTAAATTCACTTCTTTGGTTGCAAATTTAACTATTCCATTTTTGGTTGCGAAAATGATCAGAATCCGAAAAGAAAATTGGAATATCAGAATCATTTCAAAAACCATAGAAGTTTAAAGAAACTTTTTTTGATTTTGGAAAAATAGGCGTCCAATTTCTCATAAAAACCACATATTTCGTCGCAAAGAAATTTTGCGACTTGAAATGCAGAACCTGCCTGATTTGAAATGGATTCAATCATAAGAATTAAATAGGGCATTTTCGTACCGTTTATCCTTGTTCGAACTAGCATTATTATTCGCATCGCCACAAGTTCTTCGCCCGGAAGAAGTGGAAGCGTTGGGCATACTTTGGAAGACCCTGGACTTGACTTCCTTACGAAGAACTCTCGACCTTGGATCATTTTTCCCAGCTTCAATTTTATTCATGACAGCATCCCATTTGCCAGTTTTCCTCGGGGCTCTTTGAGGTCTTCTAATTTCTTTGTCACCCTCTTCTTTTTGACCGGATTCGATCATCGCTTTAATCTTGGAGATAACGTTGCGCTTAGGCATCTTGTACTTCTTAATATGCGATGATGAATCGGTTTTTTTATTTGTTTTCGATTGCTGACGATCCTCACTCTCAGCCTGACGGTTTCTGGATCTTTCAACCTCGATGGCCGTCACTTCCATCGGCGTTCCTGATTCGTTGGATTCGTTACTCAATTCCAATCCGTTCTTTGGAGAATCCTGCAATTAGAAATTTAAGATATGAACATTTTTCATGTGAAATAAATAAAAGATTCAGGGTTCGCAAACAATTTTCACCGGCATTGGAATTAAAAAATTAGAACTCTTAAAGCTGAAAATGATTTCATTTGAAATAATCAAAACTGAACTGCAAATTAGAGCCATCAAATTTGATGGTTTTGAATTGAATTGAATGGTTTTGAATTTCAAGCTTTTACAATTGAAGCTTAAGAAAATTTTTCCTCAAAATTTTTTTATTCAAACACTCAATAATGTACAAGTATAAAATGGAAGCTTTTGATATTTTCCAATTGAACGATTTAAAATTAAATGCCATTAAACTGCAAAATTTTAAATTGTTAACTTTTATAAACAGAAAAGTTCAAAGATTTCTGGTTGAAAAATTGCCAATGCTCTAAATTTAATTCAATTCTTCCTTTCAACTTACACTAATAAAAAAGGTTAAAATTAAATTTAAAGTTGAATTTCGTCCCTTTCAACTCTATAAAAACAACCAAAAATATATAAAATTTCCCTCTCCTAATTAGAAATAAAAAAATGAAACCCAAAATTCCCTCCCTTTCAACTCAATAAAAATGCTACAAATACAAAATTATCCTTCTTCTAATTCATAAAATATTGAAGAACAAAATTTCTTCCTTTCCAAATCGATCAAAATCTTCAAACTATTAACTTTTCCTCTGCCAATTCGATAAAAATTTAAAAATTATATTTCCTTGTTTTAAACTTAATAAAAATGTTAAAAATACAAAAATTTTCCGCCTTCAACTCAATAAAAACGTAAAAACAAAAAAGTTCCTCTTCCAATTATGAAAAAAATTAAATTACAAAAATTTCTTCCCTCATTACCTTTTTATCACTTTTTTATATATAAAAAAGTAAAAATGTGAAAAATGTAAAAAAGTGATAAAGAGGTAAAGAGGGAAGACATTTTTGTATTTTAATTTTTTTCATAATCGGAAGAGGAACTTTTTTGTTTTTACATTTTCATTGAGTTGAAGGGGGAAAATTTTTGTATTTTTAACATTTTCATTAAGTTTAAAACGAGGAAATATAATTTTTTAATTTTTATTGAAATGGCAGAGGAACATTCAATAATTTGGAGAATTTGATCGATTTGGAAGTAACGAAATTTTGGTTTTCAATATTTTATGAATTAGAAGAAGGATAATTTTGTATTTGTAGCATTTTTATTGAGTTGGAAGGGAGGAAATTTTGGGTTTCAATTTTTTTTTTAATTGAGAGAGGGAAAATTTATATATTTTGTATTGTTTTTATAGAGTTGAAAGGGCCGAAATTTAACTTTAAATTTAATTTTAACCTTTTTTATTAGCGTGAGTTGAAAGGGAGGATTAAATTGAATTTAGAGCATTGACATTTTTTCAACTAGAAATCTTTGAACTTTTCTGTTTATAAAAGTTAAAAATTTGAAATTTTGCAGTTTAATGGCATTTAATTTTAAATCGTTTAATTGAAAACTGTCATAAGCTTCCATTTTATACTTGTACATTATTGAGTGTTTGAATAATAAAATTTTGAGGACAAAATTTGTCACGTGACCCACTCGCCACATGGCCTCAAATGCAAATGAAATTGATAGGACCCAATAACAAAATCTAACTATTTTTGATTACAAGTTTTTTTTTGTTCGTTAAAAATTTTACTATTATGTTTTTAGTTGACAATTCATCATTAGTGGTTAAAATTTTTATTATTTGCTTGAAAATTAATTAATTTCGTGCAAAATTCAACTATTTGATTGAAAATAAACTTTTTTGTTGGAAATTCTTATTTTCGGGTTGAAAATGAAATTCTTACGGAAAAATTTTGAAAAAGTTGAAAATTTATCTTTTTGGTTGAAAACTCATTTCTTTGGTTCTAAATTTAATTACTTAAGAAAACATTTTTTTTGTTAAAAATTAATTTTTTCTAATAATGCGGAGGGTTATATTGATCCCCTACCTGGGTCGAAACGCCTATTTGACTTTTGAAAAAACCAGCATTTTTTTCTGGATTCTAAAGCCAATCACAAAATCAATTAAGAATTTAACTATTTCATTTTTTGGTTCTACTTTTATGGTTAAAATAATTACTCTTTTTGGTTGAAAATTCATCTTTTTAGTTCAAAACTGAACAATTTTGTGAAAAATTCATTTTTTTTGTTGGTTAAAGATTCATTATTTTATTTAAAGATTCATTTTTTGGTAGAAAATTTAACTGCTTTGTTGAAAAATCTTTTTCGCGTTGAAAATTCATTTTCTCAAGGGAAAATTTAACTGTTTCATTTAAAATCGGTCTTTTTTGGTGGAAAATTAATCTTCTTCATTAAAAAATCGTGTTTATAGCATAAAATTTAAATATTTTGTGGAAAACACTTTGTTCTTGTGTTGAAAATTAATTATTTTAACTGAAAATTTATTTATTGCACATTTGGTTAATAATAAATGGTTAATAACAAAAAATAATAATAATAATGGTTGAAAATTTATCTTTTTGATTGTGAATTCACTTCTTTGTTTGCAAAAACTATTCCATTTTTGGTTGAAAATTTGTCTTTTTTGGTAGAAAATTAATCTTCTTGATTGAAAATTCATGTTTATTGTATAAAATTGATATATTTGTTTGAAAACTTTCTTTTCTTAGCTTGAAAATGAATTGTTTTAACTAAAAATTGAACTATTCCACATTTGGTTGAAAATTAATATTTTCAGTTGCAAATTCACTTCTTTGGTTGCAAATTGAAATATTGCATTTTTGGTTAAAAATTCATCTTTTTTGTTCGAAAAGTCAATGATTTGGTTAAAAATTAATTTTGTTGTTGAAGATTCATCATTTTCGTTCAAAATTAATTTCTTTGGTTGCAAATTTTCTTTTTTTTAATTTCATTTGTTTTTTGGTTTATTAGAAAACTATTCTTCTTGGTTGAAAAAATAACTATTTAGAACCGGCTCTACAACAGTGCATTTTACGACAACAACAGTGCATAATTCACTGTTGTTGATCGCACTTCATTTGGTTAAAAATTCATCAATATTGTTGAAAATGTAATATTTTTACTTGAAAAGGTCGAATTTTTTCTAAGGTTTAATATCTTCGGACATATTTTTTTTAGTAAACATTTTTTTTACGTAAGACCTTCTAATCCCCTTTTCCTTCCCTCATAAGAAGTAGTAAGATTGTATCAAACCCACCCTTCCTTAAATCGTCTTACGTAATTTGTCGATGATCCCTTAGTCCCTTACCTGCATGTAGTTCAATATCATCAGAGCAGGTTCAGGCTTCAGATTAGGGGAAAGCTGACTTTTCTGCGAGATCTCGGTATCTGCAGTATCAGGAGTTCGATCATCACTAAAGGCTTCCTCGCCATTAGGATGATCATCTTGTCTCTTATCAAGATCAGAGTAAATACCACTCGAATCCATTTCTTCTCCCATGAAGCTAGGACATCTCCTTCCCCCAGGTGCGCAAAACAAGGTTCCATCGATCACTTGGGCTCTTCTGTCTCCTCTGATGATTTCCTCATGAGCATCAGCGTCACTTTCAGTGAAGAAATCCGAATCGGTCATTGGATCTTGCCTACAAGGTCCGGCTATGAGATTTGAAGGTGCAACGACCAAGGGAGGTTCTGGGCCTCGACTAGCTGGTCTCGAATTTTCCCCATCACCCTGGTAACCTGCCTCAAGGCTCGTGATACTGGTTACGGAAGTCACGAAGCTAACTGGAAGCACCGACCTTGCTGGTTCCACAGGTTTCGGATCTAGAGGAAGTTCTTCGGGTGAGGGACTTCTTTCTGCTGATCCAGCAGTCAGCTCAACAGCAACTGAAGAAATGGGCACCTCGGAAGGTCTCGAAATGGAGAGTCGCATCAGCTTTCCAGATCCTCCAGATCCTGTGAGGTTCTCACAGGATGGTGTTCTCGAAGATCCGAGTGCTACTGTGAAGTCGGGCATTTGATCCGGGGTTAAAATTCCTAGGCTCTCGTCGTGCTCGAAGGAGTTTTGCTTGTGCAGCATCAAATAGTGAGGAACTGTCGCCGGTGAGGCATCGCCAAAAGCTACGAGGTTCTCGTCGCCGTCATCAAGTCTGCTCAACTGGGGATCCTCAACCAGGCTGGAAAAAAAAGAACATAATTAATTGTTTTACTTTGTCAGAATTGACGCAAAATTTCTTTTTCAAAATTCCCTGACCTTCCTCTGACTAATTTTTTATTTTGCCTAACCATTAATATTTAAAGACGAAATTCCTCATCTGGTAACATTTTTAATATAGAATCAGGTTGGCCGTTTAAGTCGAAGAAAAAAATTCCCGGTTTTTTCAGGTTCGCAAACATTTTTCACGGTCAATGAAATTGAAAAATTGGAACTCTAAAGCTAACGTATACCGAAATTTCGGTACAAATAGCTTCTTTCCCAACTCCCCTTATTTGTACGGAAAGAATCTGTCTACTTGTACCGAAATTTTGGTACACGGCCATGTTTCAACATGATTCTAATTTTTCCGAAAATTGTTAGAAAATCCTGCAAAATTATTTTTCAAAATAAAAAATAATTTTCAATTTTCAAAGCAATCTTAAGAAAATGTTTTTTTTATTCTTTGAAGCCTTTCAACATTTTTAAAATGCTTCCAAAATTTGTTGTTTCAAATCTGCAAAAATCTACATTTCAAGTTTTAAAATAATTTTAAATCTTTTCAAAACCTCTAAATATCTCTAAAAATTACTCGAGTTGTTCTACAACTGATAAGTGTTCAATTGTTATGCATACATCAAAATTCAACAATTGCACTTACAAATTAATCATTTTTTTAAAATAGAACAATTAAAATTGTAACGTTCAAATTTTAAAAGCTCTTTGAAATTTTAAACATTCAAGGCTTTCTATTTCAAACATTTCAGTTTCAAATTATTTACTTTTGAATATTTGGTTCGAAATTACTCGTCTTAAATGAACAGTCAAATATTGCAGAATATTAAACAATAATTCTTTTTCATGAAAAACAAATTTCAATTTGAATAGTTTAAAAATGGAATACTTTGTGCTAAAATGTTATTTTAAATTTAATAAAACCTTTTAATTATAAGTCTATTATTATAAAATAATGTGTTTTTAAATTAAAAATAGTTTATAAGGCTTCAATCGGAAGTTTACATTTTTTTAACGACTGAGGCCTTTGAATTGAAATAGTTTAATTTTAATCTTCATCCAACATTTTTAACTTCAAACGCTATTAATTTTTAATTGTTTGAGTCTTAAAGACTGCATTTTAAAATTCTTCAAATTAAAAATGTTCGCTTAAAAATAAAAATAAAAATGGAAAATTTTCAAAGTAAAAGATTTTCGAATTACGCATTATAAATTGAACGATATCATAATTTAAAAAGATAACAATTCGACTAATTTTTTAAAAATTGGGTAAAACCGAACTTGGATAGATTTTTCTTCTAAAATGTATAATATTTCCAGTAAAAAAATAAATTTCTTCGAATTTAATAAATTCAATGAAATTTATAAGGATTCCAGGTTAACTTTTCACGAATTCAAAATAAATGCATAAGACTTACAAACAATTAAAATTAAAATAATTCAAATAAACTGTGAAAAATTCAAAAAATGCCATTGATTTCAGTCAAATTGAAGTGAATTCAGAAGAAATTAAAGGAAATGGGAAGAATTGAATGAAATTCATTAAATATCAATGAAATTTAAAAAAAATTCTGGTGAATTGAAAATTATTCAAGTGAATTGAGAAAAAATCTAAAATATTTTCAGTAAGTTTTAAATGAGTTCAGAAAAATTTAAGAGAATTTAAAAGAATTTAATGAAACATCTAAGAATTCAAGGTGTCTTTAAAAGACTTCAGAATAAATTATACAAAAACTAAAAAAATCCATTGAATTGAGTCGAATTGGGTGAATATAGAATTTAGAAAAATTGCGTGAAATTCTATGAAATCAGACGATTTCTCCTGAAATCCTGGAAAATTTATTGAAACACCTTGAGAGCTTTTAAAATCCCTTAAAATCATTGAAATCCCAGAAAATCTTATAAAATCCCTTCGAATCTTTTAAAATATTTTAAAACCTTATTAGGTCCTGTCAAGTCTTTCCATGTTTTCTGAAATTCTATGAAATTCTTTGCAACCGCACTCCAATTTTTTTAAATCCCTTAAAATCATTACAATCCTTGAAAATCCCAAGAAATTTATAAAATCTCATAAAGTGATTAAAATCAATTGAAAATTCCTCGGAATCTTTTAAAACATCCTAAAATCTTTTGAATTCTTTAATTATCTTTTGTAGCCAGATTTATTTTCTATGTAAATGTCCAAAAATGACGTACAAGTGTGAAATAAATCCATCAATTTCTAAGTTCTTTAAACAAATTGGAAATACCTTGAAATATTTGAAAATCTTTGAAATCCTACTAAATTCTTTAATGCTTTTATTTTTTGAAATTAATTAAAATTTAAAAATACTATAAAATCCCGTCCAACTAGATGAAACCTAGTAATTCCTCAAATCCTGGAAAATTAATTAAAACACTTTGAGAGCTTCTAAAATCCCTTAAAGTCATTGGAATCCTCAGAAATCTTATAATATCCCTTGCAATCTTACGGTGAATTTAGTAAAATTTAGTGAAATTTAGTAAAAATCTAGTAAATCGTTCAAGCCCCATGAAAAACTTGTTAAGTCCCTCAAAAGTATTGAAATCCTTAGAAATTCCGTGAAAACTTTCAAATCTCTTGAAAATGCTTTGGAATATTTTACCCGTAAAATGCCCTAAAATATCAAAAATCCTTTGGAATCCCTTCAAATTATTAAAACGTACTAAAAATTCCTTAGAATCATTTCAAATGTCCTAAAATATTTCAAAAAAATACTTTTTTAATAATAGGGATAAAGAACCCTTTTAATTATTTAAAGTAAGATTTAAGCTCATTTTTTTAAAGTTAGATTTAAATATATTTTTGGACCTTAAACATGATCCATTCGGTTTCAGATAGGATTATATTTCTTGGAATAATTTTTTTTTTCAATTTCATAGGAACTTTGAAAATAAAAAATTCAAAACTTTCACTTTTTTCAACCCTGATATAAAATTTCCTTGGCATTTTACTTTCTTCCTTCATTATTTAGCATTTTGATGAAGTTCGGACCCAATTGGTCTTGAGCCCAGAACCCGCGTTTTTATTGACCATTTCACTGTACAGAGGATTCGAATTTAGCGTACAATTTTTTTTAAAACTTCGTATTTCAAAAACTTTTTAACTTTTTTTCTTATAAACTTAATAAAAAAAAATATAATAAATATTTAAGACAATATTAAAATTTCTTCTGAGGAAGATACATTAAAAATAATAGCAATTAGTCAAAGTAGGCAACGTGCGTCTACGAAAAAGGAATTAAGTCGTTCAAGCTCACTTCAACTCACTTCCTCACCCCGACTCAACCTCATTTCTAATCCTTTCCCCTACTTCCACTCCCCTCATTTACCATATTTCCCCCTGCTTTCACTCCCTTCATTTCCTCTTCTTCCCCATACTTCCTCACTCCTAATTTTCCCTTAATTCCCCTACTACTCCTTCCATCATTTTCTTTCACTTCCACTACTTTCCTTCCCCTCATTTTCCTACCCATACTTAATTTCCCCTAATTTCACCTTCC
>CAKNXH010062693.1:31828-48512 GCA_932178445.1 Andricus quercusramuli
CATTTTCCTACCCATACTTAATTTCCCCTAATTTCACCTTCCTCATTTCTTCACACTTCCCCTACTTCACCCACTCTCTCATTCACCATACTTTCCCTACCTCACTTACCCTACATTCCCATCCCTCAATTCCGCTATTCCCCTTCCCTCATTTACCCTCTCTTCCCGTCCCCTTATTTCCCCTACACTCACTTCCCCTAATTCTCCAACAACAATTTTCCCAAATTTTCCCACATTGGAAAATCATAATTTTCTTAAGATTCTTACCTATGAAAATCCAGCTTTTCATCACTGAGGCGCACATCGTCTTTATTTTCTGCACCCCAGGCACAGGGAATCTTATATGATGCATCTAAACTTCCTGTAAATAACATTTTGTTAAAAATAGGTAAATAAGTTATTAAAAGAAATAGAAGTATAATTTTCTTCTTTAAAAATACTCTTTTTGGACTATTCCTTTGAATGTTTTAGAATGTAATGTACAATCTGAAATCAATTATTTCCTTGAAATCTCCGTTGAAAAAGGAACTTACTTCATAAAACTTGTAGGTTAGAGTGGCTCTTGTTAAAAAAATTAGATTCTTTTTTAATCTCGCTCCCTAGTTTTGTTTGAATACCCAAAAAAATTATCTTCTCCAAATTTGAGCAAAATCGGTTAACATTATCCCGTGCCCCAAAGACCATGAAGTTCCCAATTGATTTAGAGGTGCGTTTCCCTATAGGCGACTGAAGTCGCGCGAGTCAAATCGCATTCATTGAATCTTATGGCACCCTTTGCTTACGCGCGAAACCCGACGCGCGACAGTGGGGACCCCAAGGGCGGCTATAAATCGCGACGACTAGACTGCTCGGGAAGCAGCCGCCCTATTATTATTATTATTATACCATTAAGCCATTTCCCTTTCGGGGTAGGCGTGACTTGCTCGGTTGGAAAATAGTGAATAGGTATAGGTATAAAGTAGGTCGGTATATGGGTATAAGGTATATGGGTATATAGGTGTGAGGTATATATGTTTTAGATTGATCTGGAATTCTCGTGTTATTTATTTAAATGACACGTTCACTCCGCAATACTGCTCCGACCCACGTTGCTGATCAATCTCTCTAGCGATATAGTGGCAAAAAATGACTTTTTGGTTCAAAACAACGTACAGCCCACAAATATTGACTGATTTGGACAAAAAGAGTTTAGAAAAAAAGCTGATAAGATTTATAAAAAATTTGTCGAGCTTGATTTTCAAATTGGGCTTTCAATTTTTGAATAAATAAATAAATACGACTAAAAAAATGGCAATTTTTTTTATTTGACGTTCCCGGTGCACGTCAATGACAGGAAAATTGTCGAAATCGCCTAAGTTACATAGAGTAACCTTAGTTTAAGATGTTCCAATATTATATGATGAACCAAAAAAATTGTTATAAACAAATTATTTGATGAAAGAATGTTTTCTACAATTTGCCATAATTTTACATTTTTGAAAAGTTATATTGAAAAAACTTTGAATAAACACAATATAAAGATGAAAAAATTTCTGTTTGAGATTATTATCTTTATTATTATAAACAAATGCATTAATCAGGCTTTTTTTGACAGAAATTTTTTTTTTCTTTATCATTTTTTGAAAATTAGGAACTTTATGATAATTTTAGAAAAATACATATTTTATTGATTAATTTCATGATTTTTCAAACAAATTTATTTAACAAATGCATTATTCGGGCATTTGTCGGCAGAAAAATTTGTATTTTTTCAATGCCAGTCCTTTCAATTGGGAACTTCATGCTAACTTCAGCAATATTCATAATTTCATGATACATTTTAGGATTTTTTAAAACAAATTTAATATACAAATGCATTAATCAGGCATTTGTCGACAGACATTTTTTTTCTATGTCAGTCTTTTTAATTGGGCACTTTATGATAAGTTCAGCCAAATTCATAATTGGTTGATGAATTATATATTTTTCTAAAACAAATTTAATAAACAAATGCATTAATCAGGCATTTGTCGACAGAACATTTTTTTTTTCTATGTCAGTCTTTTTAATTGGGCACTTCATTATAATTTCAGCAAAATTCATAATTGGCTGATGAATTTTATATTTTTCTAAAAACAAATTTAATAAACAAATGCATTTTTCAGGCATCTGTCGATGGAAAATTTGTTATTTTTTTCGAAGTCAGTCTTTTTTATTGGGAATTTAATGATAATTTCATTAAAACTCATACTTAGTTAATAAATTCTATGATGTTTTAAACAAATATTATTTGTATATTTGTCGACAAAAAAGTTTTTTTTTCTTAAATCTCATTCCTTTCAGTTGAACTCTCTCATTACTTACATTCTTTTAATAAGTCTGCAGCTTCAGAATTGAGTAGAATGCGCTTTTTCTTCCACTTTTGTCTGATACACTCTTTTTGAATCAGTGGAAATCAACATGTTGCCGCAATTATCATTAAGTTCCCAATTAAGAAGACTGACATCGAAAAAAAGATCATTTTTCCGACGATAAATGGCCCAGTAATGCATTTTTTTATCAAGTTTAATCATAAAATTGATCAAAAAGTTATGAATTTTGCTGAAATTATAACGAAGTTCCCAATTTAAAAAGTTGACATAAAAAAACGAATTTTTCTGTCGACAAATGCCCGAATAATGCATTTTTTATTAAATTTGTTTTGAAAAATCATTAGATTAATCAACAAATTATTACACTAACAACAGAATGTAATCTTCACAAAAATTCGCAACAAAATTTCACTTCTGTTTTTTCTGTGATGAATTTTTCTAAAATTATCATAAAGTTCTTAATTAAAAAAAAAATGACATAGTAAGAAACGAATTTTTTTATCAAAAAATGCCTGATTAATGCATTTGTTTATAATGTTAATAATAATAATCTATAAAGAAATCTCTTCATCTTCATATTGTTTTTATCCAAATTTCTTTCAATACAGCTTAAAAAAACATAACATTATGGAAAATCCTAGAAAACACTCTTTCAACAAATAATTTATTTATAATAATTTGTTTTATTCATTATCTAATATTGGAACATCTTTAACTAATGTTACTCTATGAAATTTAGGCGATTTCAAAAATTTTCCTGCTTGACGAGCACCAGGAACCTCAAATAGAAAAAATAGCCATTTATTTCATCATATTTGTTTATTTAGAAAACTTGAGTTTTCGAAAATACTGACTACCATCTATTATAATTATGGATGGTTCAAAATTGATGGAATTTGTGCGTCCACATCCTTGCATCTTTGATGCAAAAAAACAAATTTTGCCAGGATCTACATGTGAAAGGTATGTCTAACGTATGTTTAACGTAATTTTAAAAACATAAAATTTTTAAGATTTAAAAATGGAATTCAACGTTTATTTGAACATTTGTTATTTTATCTATAAATTATAAAAATCCTTAATTATTTATCGCAGGCTTCACAATCTTTTTCCTAAATTACGAAATATCCAACGCATGCCAAACGTATGTCCAATGTAATTTAAAAAACCTAAAATTTATATGATTTGAAAATGAAATTCAACGTTTATTTAAACATTTGTTTTAGACGAAGATTTCAGTATTCTGTAGAAAATTATTATTTTTTTATCAAATCCAACTGTTTTTTAAGTTATTTACTAATCTTTTTTGTTACAATTTTTATCTTTTTTGGTAAAACAAGACAACTGTTTGGTTAAAAAATCTTGTATTTTCGTGTAATTTTCGTCTTTTTCGGTACTTTTGATGGAAAGTTAATTACCCACTCCATGTTTGGTTGAAAATTGATCTGTTTTGGCTTAAAAATTCAACTATGTAGTTGAAAATGTTCAACAATGAAAATAATATAAACACAGTGAACTATTTGGTTGAATATTATACTTTTATTTTGAAAATTTATGTATTTTGTTGAAACTGTATGTATTTTTTTGAAAATTTGTCTTTTGGTTGAAAATCAATTTTTCGGGCAAAGATGAAGCTATTGGCTGAAAATTAATCTGTTTTGACGTGGATCCCAATATTTTGTAGAAAATTATTTTTGGCAAATCCAACTGTTTTTAAAATTATTATTATTGAGTTTAACATTCAACTATTTGATTGTACATTACATTTTTTCAATTCAATTATTGACGAATAATTGACGTTAGAAAAAGAGGTCCGTTCGATTTTCGACTTTCGACATGGACCCGGGAGTACCACTGCTCGTCGCTTGCCTCCAGCCGCCCCGTAAGAATCGCGCGACTTGTTTCGCGCAAATGAAGTCGCGCGTTTCCGTCGCCCATACGGAAACCTGACAAAACTCATAATACATTTTCCTGTTCAGAATACTTTTGGGAATAAAAATCGGCCGTAATTTTTATTATTGTAAAATTTTTCGGACCCTTCAACGTGGCCCCAAAAATGCCTTATGGGGTCTCTTCTTCCCACGTTAAATCAGTGGGCAACTTCATGATACTTGAACTACCGCAGTGGGCACAAAATTTGACGACGTCTTTACGACATCGTTACGAGATCTTTACGACGACTTTAAGACATCCTATGTCCATGTCGTTAAGATGTCTTTACGATGTCGAAAAGACATCGTCAGATCGTACTACGTCTTTACGATATCGTAAAGTCATCTTAACGACATGTACATAAGGGAACGTACCTATACTACGTGACGCGTTTTTCTTTTGTTCATATCATTGCATCCTTTTTAACTGTATGGAAATTTTATTCTCGTCTTTATTTAAACAAAAGAAAAACGCGTCACGTAGTATGCGTACGTTCCCTAAGATGTCGTAAAGTTTTCGTAAACATATTGTCAAAACGTCGCCAAATTTTGTGCCCACTGGGACGGGTTTCAAATTTCGACATCATTAGGATTTCGTAGCCCCGGGCAGAAAGTAGGAAAAATGAGGGAAAGTAGGGCGAGTGAGGGGAAATTAGGGGAGGGGATATAAGGGTGCAGAAGTAAGGGAGGTGAGGGGAAATGGAGGTAGAACAAGTAGAATGAAATGAAGGAAAATTAGAGGAGAACAGTTAATGTAAATTAGGGGAGGTGAAATGAGTGGAGAAGTAGCGGAAATGTGTTGTGGGGAAGTAAATTATGGTCGAAGTAGAGGGAGTGAGTGGAAATGATGGGGGAAGTAGGTGGAGAATAAGGGAATTACGGGAAGGAGTAGTAAGGGGAATGAGGAGAGGAGTAAGGAAAAATGGGGAGTAAGGGGAAAGGAACCGAGGAAAAATTAGGGAGGGGAAGTAACAGTAAGTGAGAGGAAGTGGAGGAAATTATAAGAAATGAGGGGAGTAGGGGAAATGAAGGCTGGGGAAAGGAAGTAGGAGAAGAAGAGTGTTTGCTGAGAAAGCCAGGAGAGAAGAAGTAGAGGAGGAAGAAGTTGGGGAAGGGGTCGAGCATAAGGTGAAGTGAGGGGAGGGAAAATATGGTAGGGGAAGTAAACAAATATTATTTTGACAAATAAGGGCCACCCTATTGCAGACTCACTACAATAATATTTGTTTCACCCAAGTGGATAATTTCTTAAGAAATTTGATGTAAATTAATAAAAATAATTGATGAAATACAAAAAAATATTTACCTTCTCGTGAAGGTGTGGAGCAGACAGCTCGTTTGACAGTTTTCGGCTTTGGTGTCAATCCCTCTTCGTCGTAATCGGGAAATTGTGCTGGGTATCCCGAAATAACTGTAGATCGTCTGTGCCCTGAAGATAGTTTGCTCGTCCTCACCTTTGGCAGAAAAGATGGTCGAGCTGCCCGAGGAATCGGGATCCTGCTTTCTCCTGCGTTCTGTAACCACAAAATCAAACCACATCCTATGAATTTCAAAAAATACAGTAATAATAACAACAGAAGTAAAACTTATTAGCAGGTTTGCTACAAAATCCTAACTGCAAAATAACGTAAGTTGCACTGACTTTTCCTGACCAATGTTTCATTTTCCCTGACCATTATCAAATAAATATATAAATTTTCAAACAAGAAGTTTAAATTTCTACAAAAAAAAAAAATAAAATTTTCAAAGAAATGGTTCAAATTTTAATTAAAAAACGAGAAATTTAAACTGGAATACTTCAATTTTCAGTTTAAAAAATTAATTTTCAATCAAAAGAATCAATTGCTTAACAACATAGCTATATTTTCAACAAAAGAAAATAATTATCAACAAAAAGGAAGTTCTAACCAAAAAGATGAAGTTTCAACTAATGAGATTACTTTTCTACAAAAAAAGATGAATTTTGATAAAAACTCATACATTTTCACTCAAAAAGTTGAATTTTTAACAAAAAAAGGTGGATTTTCAACAAAAAATTGATTAGTTAAAATTACAATCAATGAAATTAATTTTCAATTGGGAAAAATTATTTGGCAAGAAAATAGTTTAATCTTTAACCAAAAAGATAAATTTTCATCCAAGAAGATTAACTAAAAAAGATTCATTTTTCACAAAAAATGGAATAGTTAAATTTTCACTTGGAAAAATTAATTTTCAATAAAAATACATGAATTTTCAACAAAACAGTTAAATTTCCAACCAAAAAGATGAAGTTTAAACTAAAAAGATTACTTTTCAACTAAAAAAGATTAATTTCCATTAAAATGCATGAATTTGCAAGCAAGCAGTTGAATTTTCAACGATGAAGATTAAATTTATAACGAAAAAGATGAGCGTTTAGCCAAATAGAGGAATTTTCAATTAAAAGAGATGAATTTTCAACAAAAAATGGAATAGTTAAATTTCCAGTTTAAGCAATTAATTATCAATAAAAAGAAATGATTTAAAAAAAAAAGTAAAATTTTCAATAGAAGAAATGAATTTTCAAGCAAATTAATGAACCGTAAACCATGAAGATTAATTTTCTACTAAAAAAATGAATTTTGATAGAAATACATTAATTTTCACCCAAATAGTTGAACTTTTAACAAGAAAAAAGATTGATTTTCGACAAAAAAGTAAATAGTTGAATTTTCATTAAAAAAATGAATTTTAAACTAAACATTTTTTTTTTTAACAAAATAGTTCAATTTTCAAGCAAAAAAGATTAATTTTCTACCCAAAAAGATGAATTTCTAACAAAATATATACATGCATTTTAAGAAAATATGTATATACATGAATTTTAACAAAAATATGTATATACATTTTTAACAAAATATTTAGATTTTCAACAAAAAAAATGAATTTTCAACCAAATAGTTGAATTAAACCAAAGAAAATGCATTTTCTAACAAAAATTGAATAGTTAAATTTTCAGTTTAAAAAATTAATTTGCAGTAAAAAAAAGTTTTTCAACTAAAATTATGAATCATTAACCAAAAAAAATTAATTTTTAATAAAGAAGTTCATCTTTTAAATAAGTACGAATTTTAAAAAAATGAATTCAAAAGGAAAATTGTAATAGTTCATATTTAAACCAAAAAAGATTCCTGTGATGTATTGGATTTTCATGTCAAAAATACGCATTTTCTACAAAATGGGTGATTCTTTAACCGCGAATATAAATTATCTACAAAAAAGTTAATATTTAACCAAATAGTTGCATTTTCAACCAAACAGAAAATTCAACAAAACAGTACAGTTTTCAACAAAATAATCAAATTAACTGCAACTACAGATTATAACAAATTCCCTGGCTCTTTCAGTTTTCCCTGACATTCCCTGATTTTCCAGAATTCCCTAACTTGTAAAAACCCTGATTAGATAAATCTAACAATATCAACTCAATCCTTCCATTTATAAATTTTGGGATTTTAATATTTGGATTGTGATTTATTAAAATACTATAGTATTAATATCCTATATATCTATCAACATAAAAAATATAATAAATTTAGAAAAGTATAGTGAGAACATATTTCTGAATGTTTAATCTAGGGCGTAATTTGAATATGTAGTATAGTATAGTATAGTAATATATATGTGCAAATATGTGCACATATGTGCACTATTTTATGAAAAGACCTTCTTTCATCTGCTAATGCTTCATTTCCCAGAACCCGATTATCATATGAAAAGCTAGAATTAATTATTCATGTAATTGAATATAGATATTACTAAATAAAGCTATAAAAAGCAAGATAGAAAGAGAAGAACCGATAATAAATAAATTATATAATGAATTCATACATTATTTAAAAAAAATAGAATAAAAAGTCTCAAGAAAATTATAAACAGGATTAACAGAGATTTTCCTAACTCAGATCAATAAAAAAGGTTTCATTTTCATGTTTTTAAATGAACAATTGTTTCGAACTTTAGTTTTCTGAATGTTTCCAACTTCCAATGTTTTCTACACTTCAAATTTACAAATTTAAGATTACTTGAATACATAATTCGAATTTTCCAAAACCTTTTTAAAAATTGGAAACTATTTACTTTAATTGATCCAAATTTTAAAACAAATATAATGAGGAATATTTGTTGGAAAGCAGTTTAAAAACATTTTTCACGAATTTTTAAATAATTTTTTTAAAAATGACCTGAATCCCGACCAGGAAATTTGCATGGTAAGACAGAAAAAACTGAAGCGAAGTTTTATTGTAGGTAATTTTCAAGTGGGTAATATTCATTTTTTTTTGTATCGAATCAAAAGAAGATAATAAAGTTACCATGGCTTAATTTGTGCTAAAAATTGCTCTGAATATGCTCTTTGTTTTTTCTGTGAATGCTGCCCATAAATCCGGTAGGTAACTCGGTCTTTCAATTTTTTTGTTTAATTTCACAAAATTTGTTATCTGACTTTAGGACCGATCGGAAGACTTTCAGACGAGGTACCTATATATAGCAGTTTCTGCTATCGATATCATAAAAATGAATGCAATGCAAATAGGCTCACTAATGACTTTTAATGAAGATAAACAGAAATTTGTGTGACGCATTTTCACAAGGTTGCACGTTAATTTATTTCGATATTTTCAAATGCCTGCGTCACGCAGGGCCGAATTGAGGGTTGTGGGGGCCCCAGGGCCGGTTAGAATGTGGGGGCCCTTAACCCTTTGCGGGGCAGTGGGACTGTGGCCAGGGACTGGCTTCTAAAAAAAAAAGGTCATCGAAGCAGTAGCCGATGGAGAAGCGTGTGCATGGAAAATTTGCAATTGTTTCCGCATTGGAGGGGGCCTTGGGGCAATGGCCCCGCTGGCCCCTGTACTAAATGCGGCCCTGGCGACACGTAAAACGAACATAACTCAGAAAGAAGCATCTCGCCTCTTATCCATCTTCCAAATAATTTATAAGGTTAAATGATATAGCTTTTTTCAGTTTAGCTAATCAGTTTTATCTATAGCTAGAAAGAAATGAGGGCCTCTGGTACTCTGGTCTTTGCTTTGGCCGTTCTCGTCAATTCTATTGGTAAATATACAATATAACTTGAGTAACTGCTTCATTGCAACTTGGTTACAAAGTTATTATTATTATTATTATTATTATGGTATTGTGTTAGGCTGGTCCATTCAAGTTCCGTAGCACTGCGGTTAAAAACATATTGTACTATTTATACCTTTTATTTTCAAACCGCGGGGAAACAGAAGTCTATACAGGGCAACTCTCGCTGCAAAAGTACACAAGAAGTCCAATATAAGGCCAGTTTCGGGTGTTGCTTCGTACTGACTGTGGCATTAAATCAGTCGTTGGAAACGTAAATAGTCAGGGCTGTATGAAACATTTCTGATGGATTTTTCTCCCTTCATTGGGTATGGGCCCGTGACAATTTTTCTTTTACGAAGGTGGGCTTAGAAACACTGTTAGTAACCTGCATTTGCCTGGACGTTTGGCCAGGAGAGAGGAAAACTGCAGAAAACCGCCTTCCGAGTTCTGCCGATTTTTAGAAAGTAGAGTTAACATGATTTAAAATGCAGCGAATACAAAACTTGGTCGTTAGTGGCAGATGGCCACCCATCCGAGCGCCATTCACCGCGCAGCTTCAAAAACTCCACCGTAAAGAGTATATTCGACCATAGTCTGGTTTCTATTCGTGTATTGGAGAAAAGAGAGCACTGTCACTTCTATCTCGCGTTTTTCGATATTTTTACGAAAACATGTATGAAATCCTTTAATTATTTTTTCACAACAATTAAATTTTATGGTATCATAGAACAAAAAAATCATGATTTAACTGTTTCAAAAACTTCTACATCCAACTTTTTTTTTTTTTAATGAAATAATCGATAATCTCCATTTTTTCTAATTTACTTCATTTTTCTTCCACTAACATGTTGTTAACACTGTTAAATTAAGATAACAAATTAATAATGCTTAATCACGTCAAAAAGAATTTTCAACAAAATATTAGTTAAATTTTTAACCAGGTGATAAATCTTCGATCCAAACAAATAAATTCTAAACAAAAAGTGTAAGAGCTGATATTTCCCCAAAAAAATATTTTAATTTTCAGTAAGAAACAGTTGAATTAAACCCAAAAATACAAATTTTCAACAAATTAGTTGAGTCCCCAACAAAAACAGACTAATTTTTAATTCAAAACAAGGAATTTTCAACCAAGAAAGATTTTTCAGTGAATAAAAAAAATATTCAAAATATTGAATTTTCAAGCCAAAACCCAAATGTTGAATTCTCAAACTAATAATATAAATTATCTAAAAAAATAATTGAATTTTCAACCCAAAAAATACGACCTTTCAACAAAATAAATCAATTTTCAACTTAAAAAGATACATTTTCAAGTAAAAATTAAATAGATACATTTTCAGTTTAAAAAATTGATTTTCAACCAAATAAAAGGAATTTTCAACAAAAAAGTTGAATTTTCAACCAAGAACATTAAATTTCTAGAAAAAAAAAATCAATTTTCGAGACAAAAATGGGACAGTTAAATTTTCATTTGAAAAGTAAATGTATGAATTCTTAGCCCAAAATACAAAATAGTTACCATTTCAGCCAAAAGGAAGAGTAAAATTTTCAGTTCAAAATTTAATTTTCAATAGAAGAAATACTAATTTTTAAACAAGGAAATGAGTTGTCAACCGAAAAAATAAATTTTCAACCAAAAAGATCCATTTTCTGCCGGAAAAGATAAATTTTTAACAAAATAAATTATTTTTTCACCAAATAGTTAGCTTTTTAAAGGAATTTTCAACCTAATAGTTAAATTTTCAACTAAAGAAACAAATTTCCAAGCAAAAATACAAATTCGTTGCCAAGAAAATTAATATTCTTCCACAAAAGACGAATTTTTTTTAATGCAATTAATTTTTAACCGAAGAAGATAAACTTTCAACCAAACATGAAATAGTTAAATTTTCAGTGAAAAAAAAAATTTCCACAAAAAATTGAATAGTTAAATTTTTTATTATACGTATAGAAGTGAATTTCCTTAACTCAAAGGAATAAGTTTCTACCAAGAAAGAAAAAATTTTAACAAAATATATGAACTTTCAACTAAAAAAGATCAATTTTTAACCAAGAAGATTAATTTTGTGCCGAAAAAGATTAATTTTTAACAAAATGAATGAATTTTCAACCAAATATTTGAATTTTTAAACGATCTTTTAACCTAATAGTTAAATTTTCAACCAAAAGAAATTAATTTTCAACTGAAAAGATGAATTGGTTATACCAAGAATATTAATATTCTACCACAAAAGACGAAGTTACCACAAAATACAGCAATTTTCAACCAAATAGTTGAATTTTTAACTGAAGATGAACAATTGAAAAAAAAAAGTTATGCAACTCTTTGCGTGTCCATATTTTCGTTTTTGAGGACGCACCACACTACCTGAATTAAAAAAAAAACAGTTACGGAACTTTTTAGGTGTCAAAATTTGAATTTTTTGGGATATGCCGATATTTGACAAGGAATTTCTCGCACATAGTTATTTTTTTGAGCTTTACTTTTGCGATTCAATAGAGCTAAACAATAATTCGAAGGTACTTTCTTGTTTTTTTTTTTCAATTCAAAAATAAAAAAGTTATTCAACTCTCTTTGTGTCAAAATTAGAGTTTTTGTGCACATGCCGTTCCTTCGACAAATGTTGCTTCTTTCAAGATGTTCGTTCCACGGTTCGGTAAAGCCTAGCTGCATTTTCAACGAAATAATAAAATTAATTTTAGCTTCAGTTTATTGATAATTTCCTGACACTGTCAGGTTTTTTCTGACATTCCCTGACTTTTCCTAGCCAGTTTTTAATTCCCTGACCTTCCCTGACTTTCTGTAATTCCTTGACCTGTATCAACCCTGTAAAACTATTAAATAAGAACAATATTTATTTCCATTAAAAACTTTGTCCGAATTTTTCAGTTTGCCCCGGTCGAATCCCGCAAATTCTCCGGGTATTTCAAGCTTCACCACATGAGATTCCTGGTGTACACATCCCGTGTGAAACTGGTAAACGTAAAGTCAACCCAGTTCACACTCATTTAGCTGTTGTAGCCATGGGTAATTTCATCATTGGAAGGGAGGAAGGTGGTTATCTTCTTCCAATATATGATCAGGAGCTGCATTATGTTAAACTAGAAATAGAATCCAAAAATATCACAATATTGTCGGAAGCAGAATTTGCTCAATTCGGTTTATTCGCTCGTTTGCCGGAGAACACTATATGGCCAAATAGTTGGCAGCGGCCAAAAAGCCCTTCACCCTCTACCAGCACATTCGATAGCAGACTCTCGCAATTATATATTAGTAGGCGCACAAAACAGAAACAACATAAGTGAATTTTTGTTGCGGGTAATTTTCAAGTGAAAGAAATTTTTGTTGCAGGTAAAGATTACTCTGAAATCGCTTTAAAAATTACATTTTGTTTTTTCTTTGAAAGTTCAAGCTGAAATGTTTAAGAAAAATATAAGACTAAAACAATATTTAGGTTGTACTCCTAAGTCGGATCAAAATGCTACAAGGAATATTTATGTAAATGTCTATGTATCTTTTTATAATGTAATAGTAATATCTAATTATCAATTACCTGCTTTTAACATTTAGTTCCAACTTTGAATGAAAAAAAAATATTCTTCAAAGTGGAATATATAACATTGAAACAAATCTATGAAGAACATGTGCTTTTATTTGTTGTCCTACTGATTCAAATATGTAGAATTTTTTAAGCATGCACAGCACTGAAAAAAAAGCGGAACTTGGATTCATGATCGGTTTTGGGCATGGCTTGCAGTGGCCTTCTACATAAATCCAGACAATCCAAACGTAGTCAGAGCAGTACCAGTAGTATGTATAACTAAATAGTTGGCTATACTTGAAAAAAAAAGTACTTGAAAAAAGTAAAAACACTGACTCATTTAAGCTACATAGTGACTAAAAGTGACTACTATACCCTTAACTGCCGTATTTATATTTTGATCATTCAGAATAGGAACCAGAAAACCAGAAAATTATAAATTCAAATAATTTTAATTTTAATATTGCAGACTGCACAGCCAAAATTTCTCTCATAACAGGGCAAATAGGGTGATTTTTCCCGAAAGCAGAGGCATACATTCTTTTAAATCAAATTAATATAAGTACCATATTGAATTCAATTTGAAAAGCTTCAAATTCCTAACATTTCAACTCAAAATATTAAAACTTCAACAAAATAGATACGTTTTTAACCAAGAAGATAAATTTAAAAAAAAAACATGAATTTTCTCCTGAAAAAATATAATTTTCTAAACAAAATATGAACAGTTAAATTTCCAGTTAAAACCATAAATTTTCAATCAAACAAAACAAGAATTTTCAACAAAATAGTAAAATTTTTCAGCAAAGAGATGAATTTTCAACTAAAATTATGAATCTTAAATAAAAAAGATGAGTTTTAAAAATAGACATGAACCCAAATTATCAACAAAAAAGACGAATTTTCAACAAAATACATGAATTTTCAACTATAAGAACAAATTCCACGGAAAAATATGAATTTTCGACCAAATAGTCGAAGTTTCTACTAAAAAAATAATTTTTCAATCAAAAATGGAATAGTTGAATTTTCTACTGAAGAGTAGAATTTTCAAACAAAAAATATTAATTTTCTACCAAAAAAGATACATTTTCATCAAAGGAGTTGAGTTGAAGATTTTTTCAAAAAACTTTGACTTTTAATCCCGAAAAGATAAATTTTCAACAAAAAAGATAATTTTCAACAAAGTTAGCGACATTCACAACTAAATAGTTTTATTTTCACCTAAGAAAGAGTAATTATTTCAACCAAATAAGATTAATTTTCTATGAAAAGAAATTAATTTTTAACAAAAAGTCGAGTTTTCAAGCTGAATGTCGAATGTTTTAGAAAAAATTTGACTTTTAACCACGAAAATATGAATTTTCTTTAAAAAAAACCTCAATTTTTAGCCAAAAAATATTTCAGCCAAATAGTTGCACTTTCAAGCAAAAGAGACAAATTTTCAACAAAAAATTTGAATTTTTTAGAAATGAATGACTTATTTGTCTACCAAAAAGATGATTTTTCTATCCAAAAAAGACGAATGTTCAAGAAAACAGTTGAATTTTTGACCAAAAAATATGACTTTTTAACAAAATATTAGAATTTTTAATAAAATAAATAAATAAGTTATCGTGACAAGGTGGGTGTATTCATGGGCGGCAAATTACTGCAAAAGGTTGCGTTGAATTATAACGAGACAGTAAACCAATTTTTCCCGATATTGAATTATCTCAAGCGTGAAAAGAATTCGAAATATGCACGGGAAGAAGAAACTGAAAAATGTGTTGAAATCGCGAGTAAAGGCAACGACCTATAGAAGCTCGGTTCATGAGCGAATTATCTTTGCAATAGAAATATTTACAAGATATTGCGATCATCTGCCTCGTGAATGAACTTCTAAAAAGGTACATCAGCACCGCAAGTGACTAGCAGCAGCTGCGTAAATTAATAAATAATCCACGTTTCAATAAAATGGTGAGTCCGCTGTTTACGTCAAAAGACGCCCTCTTGACTAGATAGGTTATATCTGTAATTTTGAGTCTTTCCGTTGGTTCATTGATATTAATATAAATTTGTAGTATATATTTGTCTTAACAATATAAATCATAGTAAGACTATATGTGAGCGAATTTTATATGTAAATGACTACTATGGTATCTGAGTTACATAATTTACTCAATAAATCGAATGTGTTACCGGTGCAGTTACCGGTGCCCAAATTTGTGTTCCTTCTTAGAAAAACTTAGAAACGGTTTCTGCATAAAGCTTTAGTGACGCGTCTCTGAAAGTCCTTACAGACATTTTTAACAGTGTAATTTGAAGCTATTTCGCAATTTCGGACGTGTACCGCATAGAATTATATTAATTTATGGTTCCACGATAGCACATGCTAATCTTTACAACTCTCTGTGTTGCACGTAAAACAAATATAACTCAGAAAAATAAACTTCTTCCTTCCAATTCATATTACAGTGTGGGATACTTCATCTGGTCGAATATAATAATATGTTTAAATATCTTGCCGAGCATTAATCAATTTACATTTACACTATGTTCATGAATTCCTCCGTAAATCAGTTCTATCTTATAGCTAGAGAAAATGAAGGTCGTCGGTACAATGGTATTTGTTTTAGCGGTTATTGTTCATTCTATTGGTAAGTGCAAAACTGAAAATTTTGTTTCGAAAATAAAGTTAATTTTCCATTGCATACTTTTTGATATTGAATGGCCCACTTTTAAATTCGGACTACACAACAGAAAATTATTTTGTATGTCTTATACATAGGGAAGAGGAGTTGAAGATTTTAGAAAAACACCTTAAACAATTTGTAGATGACCCTTATTTGTTTATTCATTTATTACTAATTCAGGATTTATTTAGATTAAAATCTTTGTCTCAATATTTCAGTTTGCCCCGCTCGCCGGCAGACTCTTAGGGTAATTCAAGCTTTAGCAGAAGAGCTTCCTGGTGTTTACGTCCCACATCCTGACAGATATGATCGTATCAGGTATCCAGTTAAAACACAATTAAATGTAGTAGCAAAAGGTAATATCATCATTGGAAGGGACTTGGAGAATCATATTCTGCCAATATATGATAGTAAAGGGCATTTTATTACAATGGAAATAGAATCCAAAGAGATCAGGATAATGAAGCCTGATGAATTTGAATATTTTGGCATATTCAATCCTTTGCCTGACGATACTCTACGACTTGAAGAATTTAATCGCGAGAGGTCCAGAAGCCCTCGTAACAGATTCCAAAGCAGTGGCGCATAAAATTAAGTTAACAATTAAGAAAAATCTAAAAAATCTAAAGGTATCAATTTAATATGCAGCAGAATGATCCAACAATGTAACAGTCTTTTGATTCTTTATATTGATACCGATTTTCGTATCAACTTAATTGAGCTGTAGCACTTTTGATACCTCAGGATTTACTGTGATTGAAAGAAGATAGTCCACAATTTTGTAAATTGTTCAGCTTCTTTTTGAGAAATGATTGTAAAAACACACATGGAAATCGTCAAAAATCCACCGTTTACAGAATTGTGGGCTTACATCTTCATCTTTTGTAATTTTCGGATTAAGCTGATGAAAAACTATTGAAAAATATTAATTTTTACTAGCCGCTTTGGAGCAAAAATCGGCATTTTTCAGACATTCACACTAAATCTTGAGATATCAATTTTTGATCTGCAACAGAAAGATCCAATAATGTAACAGTCTTTTTTTCTTCATATTGATACAGACTTTTTCATCAATACCTTCAGATCAATACCTA
>CAKNXH010062693.1:48912-79639 GCA_932178445.1 Andricus quercusramuli
TCATCTGAAGTTGGATTAAAATGTCAAAAATAGTAATTGATCAGAATATTGAAAATTGACATGAGGAAAGTATATCATTGAAGTAAATAAATATATATGAAGAACATATGCTTTTATTTCTAGCCATATTGATTCAACTATAATTTAAGCCTATCAACCGCGGAATAAGTTATTTGAAGTTTTTTTTAATTGAAAAAGATATGAATACGAAAAATAAGTTGTTTGGAAAAAGTCTCTATTAAAATCGGGTTCGTTTAGAGGTCCGACTGGAGTTTCCTTTGGAACAAATTCATCGATTTGGGTTCCTTTTCAGCAAGAGAGGTTCCTGTTTGTTGCAGTTCCTTAGAAACAAAAAATGTGTTCTAATAGAAACACCAGTTTTTCTGTAATGCGCATTTTGTCTCCCAACTTACAATTGTATAAAAAGTAAAAAAAAGTAACTGTATAAAGTGTTTGGTATAGCTATGACATTCGATCAGAGACGAAAAAACTAATTATGACATTTATGAAGATTATACACAAATTTATAACATAGTATTTCAAGAAATAGTACTTCGAAAAAGTCAAATAAAATTTGATAAGTTAATGTAGGTTGTCTGCTAGCAAGAGTATGATTTAATTACTACATGTATTTTTTTTTAGGAATACAGTTATTCAGAGATAATTGTATAGTATGAAAATTGAAAATATGAATCAATTTTAATTTAATTAAATTAACTCTGAATAACTTTGAGTTTCTAAAATAAAGATACATTACTATTCCACATAGTTCCGAATTAGATTTCCATAATTTTGTTTTTTCGACCCACCAATTTTTGGACAACAGATCACGAATGCCTACATTCAAACTCGACTGTCGGTAACCGAATGCGCTCGGGAGAGGTTTTCTGCAGTTTTCCTCTCCCTTGGCAGACGGTAGAGAATACTTAGAAAGGAAGGATTTTCTATATATTTGAATATTCAAAAAGTATGTAAATGTGACTAATGAAAATTACATATTACACATTTTAATTATATATACGCTGTAGTATTTTTAGTGCCACTTTTCAAGATTTCTGGATACTTTCATTGTTAACAAAAAATTAAGGATTTTAGTAAAATAAATTTTGTTTTTTTTTCACCTTTTCTGATACTGATTTGCATCAGATTTGAACTAAACACGGGCCTTAACGAAAAAGCTCGAGCATAGAGTACATTGCCCTTGGCCTATCTCCAAATTAAGAACCTCTCTTTGAGATGAATAAGTCGTGCCTCCGGACGTTAGCTAATTTAATCTTTGTAGTCGCTTCTCAATGCCAAATTAGAGCACATTTTGTAACAGATATTGCCCATTTCATTTACGAACTTTACATTTCGTTCCGCAAGACCGGTTTTTCTAACGGAAGTCATTTGTTGACTGAATAGAGCAATTTGAATGCATTTACTTGACATCATGAGTGGTAATCAGAAAAGCTTTAAAATTCGAGCATAAAAATAAAATCGATATTATTTATCTTATTGCAATATTTACAATCATGATTCATGATAATTATAATTAATATTATACCCAAAAAGTCAGCCTTATTTTTAAGATTACATCTCCGATATTATATAAGCATTTTGAATTGTAATTATTATAATTAATTAATCACATGATTAGTACCTTTTAATAAAGCTTACATAATGGTATATCGTATCATCAATATGATGCTACTCTGACATGGAAGTATACATTTCATTGTTCTCGAGAGTCACAACACTGCAAGGACAACCACATTCTAGAGTGGATGAGCAGAAATTGTCTATTTATTCTCAAACAATACTTGTATAAAAGAAAGAATTCGTATAATTACATTAGGACAAACATTTATTAAATATAAGTGAGGCAAATGAAAATGTTTGTACAATTTCTTTATTGTTGATGAAATAACTTCAACAGATAGGAAGCTTCTATTCTTTTTTTATAAAACTTTTGTAATCAATTTAAAATTTCAAAAATGTAAATTGATGAGAAATCCTTCAAGATTAGAATTCAACAGTAGAAATTACAATTTAAATTTGAAAAAAATTTAAACTATTACTAATCCTTTTTTGAAGAAGAACAAAAACAAAAAAGCTTCCCAATTCCTAATATTTAAATTTAAAATTACCAAATGTTTATTTATTCAAATTTAAATGGCGGCTATTTTTCTAAAATTATTGAAACAACGAAAGGTACAAAAAAATGTTCACATAAAAGTTTACACGCCCGAAAAAGTTCTACAAAAAATATCTCTTGCTCTCTTCTGATATTTTGCATCGATTACGAGAAAAAAATATATTTGAAGACGTAATTTTCCTCGATTAAAAAATGGATAAGCCGCGCTATAAAACGTGTAGGATGCCTTTCTAATAAAAGCAGAAACTGTAAACAAATATAATTAAACATAAAAAAGATGGGGCTTTCCAGAGAATCTTCTTTATTTTTCAAGAAAACCCCAACTTTCTATTTCTTCCAATATTTTGAAAAAGTTTCTGCTAATAAAAAAGGCATCCTATTAGTTTTATGCGGGCTCAATCATTTTTTGTAGCCAGAGCAATATTTTTTGATCACGATTTTTTATTTTTTTCTCGTTTAACAAGGATGAAGCTCACGAGATTGCCAGCTATTCCTCAAAAAAATTAACATTAAAAAAATTGGTGTTTTTGAGAAAATCCACTTTCAAGTATTTTAGAACTACGGCCGTCATTTTGTCATTTTCAAAATTTAAAAAAATAGGATCAATTGAAAGAGCAAGAATTTCCACGTTAAAAAAGAAGAAAATCTTGAATACCTATACTTGTTCGGAAAATGCTACATTTTGAACAAACGTTCTGTCAATTTTTGAGATTTCGTACCCAGATAATCTTCGAATGCTGGTAACAAATGAAAAAAAAATTTAATTAATCTTTGAAATAAGGATTTCTTGATTTTCAACATAGAATGATATATCCAAATATGAAATCATTCTGACACCGTGATATGGGCAATTCTTTTCTTGGTTACGTTACACTTTCACGCATATTTTTTTGTTTTTTTGAATATTCGGGTTTTAGTATATTCAAAGGAAATAAGATGTTCTTCAAAATGAGCATTTAAGTGATAAGAAAATTTTCAATAGATGTCAAAAAATTACAATTTGAGAAGCATTAGAACGTTGTTTGCGTATACTGCATTTGACTTTGTTAAACATTCCATGAAAACTCAGCTCTCCTAAGCAATATTTTTCGTTGACTCTTTCACATTTTATTTTCAAGGGTTCAAGTGATAATATGGTAGGTCATACAGATTGAACAAAAAATCATGAACACTTTTATAAATAAATATGTAGCCTTGGTTAGGTTACACGGAACGTTGGTTACGTTACACCTGGCGATAGCTGCTTCGAGGTTGTAATGAGCTGAAAATAGTTAAACAAATAATGCAAGATACTGTGAACAAAGTTATTATATTACAGTTATCTAACTCCTTACATAAAAACAATCTCAAAATTGAATATATTGTATCATAAACAAACATTTGTGCATTGATCTAGTAAGCGAGTTAGTACTTGGAAATTTTTGGTAATGATAATTTTTTGATGTTTTTTGATGATGATAATGTCTTGTCCTTTAAATAATAATGAGATTTTCAGTGTTTCCTAGATTTTCTAATAGGTGGAGACACTTGTAACATATTCAAATGAATTTCAATGACAATTTTTTTGCACGATTCCCGATTTCTGAGGAATTGTCCATATGGACTTTTTTGAAATTTCCCCTAATTTGAAACAGAATTAATCATTCATATTTCTTATTCTTTGGTCCCCTAAAACATATCTGACTACCAAGTAAATCGAAGGTGGACACCTTGGAATCATTCCTTGATGGTAAAGAGGGGGTAAGAGATTTGGAGGGGTGTGGAAAAGCGATAGAGTGAATGGGAGAGGCTGAATAAGGATCGGAACGACTGCGAAGATTTATAGGGATAGAGGCGGGGAAAGGGTAAAGATGCGAGTGGAATATGGGAATATGAGAGGACAAATAAGGAGGCAGGGAGATACGGTAAATAGGGTAAATAGAAGAAGGTGGATAAGGAGAGCAAAGACGGAGTAGATGGGAAGGAGGGATGAGAGAGGGTTAAAAGGGGGATTGGAGGATAAATAAGGATATAGAGGATGGAAACAGATTTGTTCGAGGTGTGATGGTGAGATAAGGGGAGGGGTTATTAGCGGAAAACAGGGAAAAGATGGGATAGATGTGGCAGTGAAAGGGAGGGTATGGTAAAGGGAAAGATGGAGAAGATGGGAAGGAGGGGGAGACAGGGTTAATAGGGATACTGAAGGATAAATAAGTATATAGAGGATGGGAACGGGGGTGTTTTAGGGGAGATGGAAAGGTAAGGGGAGGGGGTATTAGAGAGAAATAGGGAAAAGATGAGACAGATATGGCAGCGGAAGGGAGGGTAGGGTAAATGAAAAGATGGAGTACATGCGAACGAGGGGGCGAGACAGGGTTAAAGGGGAGATTGGAGGATAAATAAGGATATACGCTATAGACTATAGAGGATGAGAACGGGAGTTTTTGAGGGGAGGTGGTAAGGTAAGGGGAGGGAGTATTAGAGGAAAGTAGGAACAAGATGGGATAAATGTGGCAGTGAAAAGTAGGGTAGGGCAAAGGGGAAAAGATGAATAGGAAGAAATGGTGTAGGTAATAGTAAGAAGGGGTGAGTGGAAGAACGGTAGAGTGAGAAGGGGAAGGAGTTTTTTTAATGAAGAATAAGCTGAACTCAACCCATTTAACTTCTTTTCATTGAGCTTAAGCACCTGATAAAGAGAAGTAAGAGTTTGATTTGAAAACATGGCTATAATTTTTCACACATTCTTCTCATTTTTACACAGATACCCGAACGATCAGAAATAGCTAAGGGGCAGCTTCGAGGATAATTAAGGATATAGAGTATGGGAAAGGATGTGTTTGAGGGGTGATGATAATGTGAGGAAAGTTGGAGAAAGATGGGATAGCTGTGGCAGTGAAAGGGAGGGTAAGAGTAAGAAGGGGTGGGAAGTATTTTTTTAAACGAAGAATCAGCTGAACTCTACATAATTCAACTTCCTTTCATTCAGCTCAAGCATCTGACAGAGAGAAGCAACAGTTTGATTTGAAAACTAGGCTACAATTTTCTACACATTCTCACTGTTTTGACACAAGTAGAAGTACCAGAAGGATCAGAAATAGTTGGCAAATAGTTGGTAAATAGCGGTGCATCGACCGCGACCCTGACACCGACGATGTAGCTGACATTGATATACTACGTCGGAAGATCGCGTGACTATTGGGTCTTAAGTAGGTGTAACTAGGTAAAAGTAATGTAAGAATGTTGCAAGTGGGTGTAAACAAGCTGATTATGAGCATCGATCTTAATGGGTGGCCGTAATTCATCACGAGGTTGATAAAGGAGGACGATACACTACATAGAAAAAAATTCTTAGAAGCCAAGAAGTGCATTTCTTTGATTCCTCGTCTTTTTGCCAAGAAATTTTTCAGTTCAATTATAACTAAGTATTGTTTGAGACAGAAGACCCAGTTCTTTATTCAACGGAAAAAATGATTTCTTTAGCGCTGAAAACTTATTTTCTTTGAATTTGAAATGTAAATGTGATCAAACAATAATTGTTTAATGGTGGTCTGGTGGCCTTGAAAATTATTTCTGAAAGGCCAACAGACTTCATAGCTTAAAATGCTCGCAAAACAGGGAAAATAGGGCGATTTTTCACGAATATAGGGACAGGGGAATAAATTCTATCAAATAAAATTAATGTAGGTGGCACGTTGAATTCAATGTGAAAGATTTTTTCCATAAAAAAATATGAATTTTCAACAAAAGAGTTTAGTTTTCAAACTGAACAGTCCAGGGTTTTAGAAAACAGTTGCATTAACAACCAAATAGTTCAACTTGTAGGCAAAAAAGATGAATTTTCTACATAATTTTATCATTTTTAACCTACAAAGATGAATTTTCAACCAAATAGTCCAATTTCTAAAAAATAAAGAATTAACTTCCACCAAAAACAATTTCAAAATAATAATTTAATTTTTAAGCTACAAAGATAAATTTTCGACCAAATGGTCGTATTTTCAACAAAAAAGTTGATTTTCAACCAAATAGTTGAATTTTCTGCAAAGATACTTGAATTTTCCATCGGAAAAGACGAATGTTCAATAAAACAGTTAAATATCGCCCAAAAATGTAACTTTTAAGAAAGATTTATATTTTCTACTTATAAAGATCAATTTTCAAACAAGAAGATTAAGTTTCTACCAAAATAGCATTGACGACAAAATACAAGTATTTTCAACCAAATAGTTGAATTTTCAATTAAAAGGATATATTTTCAAACCAAAATATTTATTATCTAACAAAAAACGAATTTTTAACAAAATACATGAATTTTCAACCATCTATAAATAAATTTTGAACTAAAAAGAAAAAACAATGTTTTAAACAAAAAATTTCAATTTTCCATCAGGAAGTTGCACTTCTACGCAAAAAAAAGATGGAAATTGTACCCAGAAGATTAATTTTCTACGAAAAAGACGAATTTTCAGCCAAAGAGATGAATCTTCAACAACAAAAAAATGAGCTTTTAACAAAGTAGTTCAACTTTTAGCGAACTAGTTGAATTTTCAATTAAAAAAAGATTAATTTTTAATGAAAAATGCAGTAATACATTTTTAGTTTCAAAAGATAATTTTCAACCAAAAAAGAGTTTTCAATCAAATTTGCAATCAAAGAGATGAACCTTCAACTCAAAAAATGATTTGTTAACAAATAGTTCAACCTTTACCCAAGTAGTTGAATTTTTAATTAAAAAAAAAATGATTTCCAACCAAAATGGAAATAGTGACATTTACATTTTAAAAAGTTAATTTTCAACCAAAAAAAACGAGTTTTCAACAAAACAGTTAAACTTTTGATTAAAGAGATGAATCATCAACCAAAAAGTGATTTTTTAATAAAGTAGTTAAAAAAAAGAAGCTATTCATCCAAGTAGTTGAAATGACAAACAGAAAATATTTTTATAAAATTAGAAACAGTTTAATTCCACAAAAAAAGACAAATTTTCAACAAAATAGTTGAATATTCAACGAAGAAAGATTTCAGTTAAATTTCCAATAAAATAGAGAATATTCTGCCAAAATAGTTGAATTTTCAACTTAAAAAGACGAATTTTCAAGAAAACTGTTGAATGTTAAACTAAAAAGGACAATTTTGTACAAAATAGTTCAATTTACAACAAAATTATTGAATTTTCACTCAACTAGTTGAATTTTTAATGAAAATAGATGAATTCTAAACCAAAAATACAAAACTAGAATTGTCAACTAAAGAGAATGAAGTTTTAAATAAAAGTAGTTGGATTTTTTTATTGGGTTCTCTTAGGGTAAATGTCCAAGTAATCGTGACAGTCTCAAAAATGGTGAAACTTGGTTATAGTTTGAAAATATTGTTACAAAAATATGTTAAGAGTATCATTTAATGATATAACTCACTTATTTTTAGCATTTTATAATAGCAAATAGAAATTACATCCATTCAAATAAAATAAAAAGCAAGAAAATTGGCATCACGATTACTGAGACTAAGGTCACGATTGCTCGGACGTTTACTTTAATTCAGTTCAGTTATTTTGAAAATTCCTTGGAATATTTTAAAATACCATAAAATCATTAAAATCCTTTCTTGAAAATTGCACATTCAAATTCTTGAAATCTATTAAAAATTCCTTGGAACCTTTAAAAATACCTTAAAATATTTGTAATCCTTTGAAATCTTTTGAAATCCCTTGAAACTTTTTAAACCTCCTGCAAATTCCTTAAATATTTTAAAAATACTCTAAAATCTTTTGAAATCCTTTGGAATACCTTCAAATTATTGAAATCTCTTAAAAATGCCATAGAAGTTTCTAAAATGCCCTAAAAAATAGTCATTCCTTGAAATATTTTAATATCCTTAAAAAAAATTTTAGTTATTGAAATCTATTTCAAATTCTTTATAATCTTTTAAAAAGCCCGAAAATATTTCAAATAATTTGGGATATGTTGAAATCCCTTGAAACTTTTTAGACCTCTTCAAAATTCATTTGAATTTTTAAAAGTACCCTAAAATGTTTGAAATCGTTTAGGATACCGTCAAACTTTGAAAGCCGATTTAAAATTCCTTGGAATCTTTAAAAATACCCTTAAATATTGTAATCCTTTAGAATACCTTCAAATCATTTTGAAAATTCCTTGGAATATTTGAAAATACCATAACATCTTTAAAATCCCTTCTTGAAAATTGCACATTCAGATTCTTGAAATCTATTAAAAATTCCTTGGAAGCTTTAAAAATACCTTAAAATATTTGTAATTCTTTGAAATGTTTTGAAATCCCTTGAAACTTTTTAAACCTCCTGCAAATTCCTTAAATGTTTTAAAAATACATTAAAATCCTTTGAAATCCTTTAGAATACCTTTAAATTATTGAAATATCTCAAAAAATCTATAGAATTTTTTAAAATACCCTAATAAATTGGCATTCGTTGAAATCTTTTGAAAGCGTATTAAAATTTTTTGAATTATTGAAATATTTGTAAAAATTCATTGTAATCTTTTAAAAATCCCGAAAATATTTCCGATAATTTGGGATATGTTGAAATCCCTTGAAAGATTTTAAAGCTCTTGAAAATTCACTGGAATTTTTAACAATACCCTAAAATCTTGAAAATTCTTTGGGATATTTTTCAATTATTCAAATCTTTTAAAAATTCCTTCAATTTATTATTTAAAAATACCTTTTAAAATATATTAAGTACTTTGAAACATTTTAAAGTCGCTTAAAACTCTGTAAATCTCATGAAAATACCTTCAAAATTTTTAAAAACACCAAAAATCCTTAAAATCATTTGGAATAAATGCAGTAAATTATTCGAACCTAATAAAAATTCCCTGGGATATTTTAAAATACCCTCTAAAATTTGAAATCTTTTGAAATCTTTTGATAACCCTTGAAAATTTGTAATGCTCTTGAAAATGCACTAGAATTTTAAAATGCCCTAAAATCTTTCAAACCCTTTAAAATAACTTCAAATTATTGAAATCTATTAAAAATATCTTGGAATGTTTTTAAATACCTTAAAATATTTCAAAGGATTCAAGAAAATTTAGAAATAGGTATAGACCAGAATTCAATAGTTGGTGGTTAATTGTTGCAAAAAGGGGAAAGTAGGGGACTAGGGGAAAGAGTGTGAAGTCTGTGTCTAGTCTATAACTTATAATTATTCCACGTACAATACGATTTCTAAGTATAGTGTTATGTCCATTTCCATATATGACACAGAAAAAAACAATGCCACTTAGTAAAATCTTGTGCAATCGAGTGCTTCTAGAATCTTTTTATTCTTCGTAGATAACGTAAGCCTCGCTTGTAGAACACGACTGTTTATCCAGTTTTCTCATAGCTTATTGTTAGTGCTTCTTATTAGCATCGATTTATCCAAGGTGTCTTAGAAACAAACCTAACCCACCTCATTCACAAGCTCAGAAAACAAGGCTTCAACACTTCTCCAATCCACAAGTGTGAAAGTACGATCATCTCATTATCTCGTAATTTAATACCTACTATGAATCTATACATATTTTTCCATTAAATCTGTCAAACCTATTCAAATTTTTGGGCTTTCAATTCATTTTCTTCATTTCAAAATATCAGGTGTCTTTTGAATTTAAAGGCATTGATTTCGGAGATAAGAAGCAAAAGGTAAAATAAGTAACTTATTAGTGAAACGGACGAAAAAAGTAACCCGTGTCGAGCCCTGAAAACAAAGTCGTAAATCGTAACTAAATCACACTAAATAGTTCGATAATTAAGTTTCTTTAATGCATCATCAATTTTTATCAACTTATGGCAAGGAATTATTGCTGAGTAATTTTAATTATATTCCGCAAGAAAAAAAATTTAATTTACAAATGCATTAGCCGAGAAAAATTTGTTTACTACATTGTTAATAAAAATAAAAATAGTGGATCACTATCAAAAAAAGTTAAAAAATGTGTTATTAACAGTTGATTACGCAAAAAAAAAAGTTTAAATGCTGAATATCAGTCAAATAATGCACTTGTTAATTAAGTTTGGTTAAACAAGTATCAAATGTTATCCATTCATGGCAAAACATTATTGCTAAATAACTGGCTGTTAATTCCGTGAAAAAGCGGTATTCTGTTTATAAATACATAAAATGATGAAAATTTGTTTAAACAATTGTTGTTCACAATGATTAATTGTTTACTGTCATCAACATGTTCTTAAAACTTTAGAAGTTAGTTATTTACAGTTAATTGCATCATAAAAATTTAATTTCTACCTCCAAAAATAGACAACTAGTGTATTTGTTAATTAAGTTAGTTTAAACAATTATTAACTTTTATTTGGTGATCAAATATGATACTTAGGTTTTATTTCCAAGTAATATATGATCGATTCCATGGAAAAAACTTTATTTATTCCATCAAAAATACCTGGTATAGATATTTGATTATAAAAGTTGCTTTTAAAATAACAAATTATTTATTAACCATTTACATTCACTTATTTGCTTATAAAAATTCAATCAATTTTTAAACTGCATTTCTTTGGACATCTTCTTTGGATAGTTGCTTTCAGTTTTCTAGGTATTTTTGATTGAATCAAAAGCATTTTTTAAAAACCGGTATACACACTTCAAAAGTCAAAATTTTCTTTTTTCATTTTTGTTATTAAATAAACAAAAAAATAAACCAAAATTGAAAAATCGGCCATGACAGTTCGATGCAAAATTTTATAAGCTTTAATTTGAAAAAAAAATCAAAATCGGAATCAACGTAGAATATGAAATACTTGAAAAAATGAGAATAAGTGATTTTATTTTACACTCTTTTCCCTATTCCTCTCTGCCCCTTTTTTTAAAGAATTCTTCTTTTTCCGCCTGTTTTCAAGAAATTTCCCCTTTTTCTCATTTTTCTCTTAAATGCGTACTGAATTAATAGAACTCAATAAGAAAAACCAACTAGTTTTCGTTTAAAATTAATACTTTTTAATTGAAAAGTCTATTATTTTATTTTTGGTTCAGAATTCATCTCTTTTAGGTAAAAGTTCTGATATACGCGGTTGAAGATCCAACTATTTTGTCAAGAATTCGTTTTTTTTAGCTAAAAATTAATTTTCTTAATCGAATACTTAACCAATTCATTTTTGGCTGAAAATTGAAGTTTTTAGTTGGAAATTTAACTATTAAATTTTTCATTGAGAATTCCCCTTTTTTTTCCAACTAACTGGTTGAAAATTGAACTATTTTATCAAAAATTCATTCTTTTGCTTGAAAATCAATAATTTTACTTGATTGTTAATTTCTTTAATTGTAAATTCAACTATTTTTTCGAAAATTTGTTTTTTTTTTGGTCAAAAATTAATTTTTTGACTGAAAATTTAACTGTTCCACTTTTGATTAGAAATTTATCCTTTTCAGTTGAAAATTCATTAAATTTTTTGAAAATTGATATACTTGGTTGTAAATTGAAATACTTGGTTGAAATTTGAACTAACTTGTTAAAAATTAATTTTATTAGTTGAAGATCCGTCTCTTTGGTTCAAAATTCAACTATTTTGTTGAATACTCGTTTTTTTGATTTGTTAAATATCAACTTTTGCAAATACAGATTTATCTATTCCATTTTTGTTTTAAAATTGATCGTTTTCAGTTTAAAATTCCACTATTTATCTTAAAATATAATTCCGTTTGTTGAAAACTAGTCTTTTTGGTTCAAAGTTCAACTATTTTCTTGAAAATTCAACTATTCGGTGAAAAATCAAGCTATTTTTTTGAAAATTCAACTATTTGGTCGCAATTTAAACTATTTTATTGAAAAATCATCCCTTTTGTTTAAAAGTTTAACTATTTGGTTATAAATGCAACTTTTTTATTGATAATTAATTTTTTTTTGGTTGAAACTCAACTATTTGGTTAAAAATACATCTTCCTAGATCGAAAATTGAACTATATGGTTAATTTTCAAAATATTTGGTTGTTAATTTAATTATTTTATGTGACTCCGGTGCATTAACGCGTTTTTATGCGACAGCGTAGAGTATCGTAATGTTGTACATTACGATACAGCGGAAGATCACTCTTCACATTACACTCCGCTGTATCGTAATGTGCAACATTACGATACTCTACGCTTTCGCAACAAAACTTGTAAATGCATCGTCGACATATAAAATAATATATGCGCCAATGAGCAGAATTCGGGATTTCACGGGACTCGCTTACAATGGTCGCAGGACTTATCTCGCCTCGGCTTTGCCTCGGCTTCGATCGTCCTGCGAGCATTGCCGCTTGTCGCGTAAAGACCCTCATTATGCACCTCGGCGCATAATATACTATTGTTGAAGATTTAATTTTTTTTTTGTAAATTCTATTATTTTATTCAACAATTTTATTATTTTGTTAAAAAGACATCTTTTTTGTTCAAAAATTCAACTGCTTTGTTGAAAATTCTATTTTGTTTGAAATTTAATCATTGTGTTGAAAATACTACTATTTTCTTGACAATTGAACTATTTGGATGAAAACTTTATTATTTTGTTAAGAACTCGTCTTTTTGTTCAAAAATTCAACTGCTTTGTTAAAAATTCATCTTTTAGGATAAAAGTGCATTTTTCTGGTAGAAAAGTTCATGGTTGAAGATTCATCTTTTTTTTCGAAAATTTCACTGCTTTGTTGCAAATTCGTCTTTTTGAATTGAAAATTCATTTTTATTCGATAGAAAAGTTCTTTCTTGAGGATTCGACTATTTGGTTCAAAATACATTTTTGTACAAATTTAGAAAGTTTTAGATAACTAATAATCAAGTGGATTAGCTATATTGGTATATTTTATTAACTCTTTTTCAAATGGACTATACATTTTTACAGAGTTGACTTGGAACCAAATTTGGACCAAGGGAAATCTAATAAATTAAAAAAATAATTATATTTTTGTATTAAAATAATATTTTAAAACATGTCTACTTCTTATATTTTGTGCCATATTTTGTCTACAGCGTTATATTTTTTAAAGGAGTCGTTTGTTTAACCTAATTGTCGACCGCGAAGCACGAGTGTCACAATAAGAATATAATCATCAAAGCCGCAGGTGCTTTAAGAACCGTCTTTAAAAACAAATTAAAAAACAATTTCACTTTTAATTTATGGCTATGTAGTCCATTAGAGGTTCAAATCACAGTTTACGATTTAACCTAATATTCATATTTGAAAAAATGCAGTCGACATGCATACATAAATCATACGAAAACGAGCGGGCATTTTTTAAAAAGATGTTATTGTTATGTTATAATAATATAATACAATAATATAATATATAATATATATATACATATATTATAAATATATAAATATATAAATATATTTATAATATATATTATATAATATAATATATTATATATTATTATGTATATATTATGTTTTTTCATGCGTTTTATCAAATGAAATCGAAACAGAACAATTTGACTTGAAAGGGAACGTCACCCTGGGGGGTTCAAGCTTTGTGTGATGATCCGTGACGGATAAGGGGTGGGGTGGAAAAAGTTTTGAAAATAGCGTGACGTCATGTTTGAACGGCCGGTAATATAAAAACTGAGAACTTCCGGCAGACAAATACGGTTGAGGAGCATCAGACGAATGTCTGTTAGTCTCTCCTGTAATTAGGTTTATGATACTTTTAATACACTTGAGCAAGTGCTTCCGATTAGACGCAAGACTGATAACGAATTCAATGCCTCGTTTTATCCGTGCTCACGCGCGCATAGCCTTAAATCAGGCCAAATCGTCTCAGGCACACATCTGATATAAAACGTGCATCAGTTTGTAAACGTGAATGTTTGCAGAATGTCGTGATGGGCAATTCGAAGTAAACTGGAATTCCGTGTCAACTTTACTTTAGAGAGTTCTATTTATCACACGTACTCCTTTCCACATGCACCATCAATCATTCCTGAAATTCATCAATCTTCCAGAATTTGTCCCATAATGTCCATTTTAGGTTAGAAGATTATATTCATTGATAAAATCATGGACGCTGAATGGAGAATGACTGTGAATTTATTTCCTAACGGGAATTTTTTCAACTCAGACGAAATTCTTTTAATCACAGGTGGATTGTGTGTGAAAAAAATTCTTTTATTGACAAAAAAATTAATTAAACGTTCCTCAATTTAAAAATGTCTATTACAATGTTCTAAGCAATTGTACGGATGCATGTGTGTGGATTTGTATCTGTGATGTGTGGATATGTGTGTGGATGTCACTATTTTTTGTGAACACGATAACTTGAAGACGGTTGCAGATAAAGTGATGAGAGGGCTTATTTTCACCACTAATATCTTGAAACTAACCAAAGATTTCTAAAAATGTTCATTACATTTTCTAGCACTTTATATTACTTTGAAAATCGGTGTTTTATAGTACAACTTTTTTCATTTACATAATGCAAACTTGATGAAATAACATAAAAGATTATTTGGCTTGAGATGAATCGATTGAGCTATAATATTGATACATTTTATCAAAGAGTAAGGTAGTTATGGGCATTTACATTATTTGAAAAATCGATTTTTATATTAAAAATTTTCTTACATAATTTAAAGTTTATGCAGTAACACAAAAGATTTTTTGATTCGAGATGAATCGATTGAATAGATTTTACTGAAGAGTAAGGAAGTTATGGTCATTTATAATATTTGAAAAATTGGTTATTCATAGTTAAACTTTTTTTAATGAACATAATTCAAAATTGATGTAAGAACGGGAAAAATTCCTTCATTCGAGACGTTTTGATTGACCTATTTGTATTTTCTTATTTTGACTTCCTCTAAGCAAACATATTTGCTAATTAATTATAATGCGAGGAAGCAAACTGCTCATCAAATGAGCTATATTATATTGTTTTAATTAAATATTCAAAATGAATGTGGTTTATTGAAGAATTATTAATAATAATTTCCAAATTCATTCAGTCACTTTGTTCACATTGAAGCTCCTGCTGGATAAATTTACATTTTAAATCTTCAAAATTGAATAATTTTTATTTTCAGCATTTAATTATCAAAAAAGCATTCAAAATTGCATCATTTTCTATTAAACACATAAAATATTCAAAAGTCTACAATTGGAAATACTAAAAATTGAAGAATTTTAAATTGTAAATCGTTATAGAGTGAAGAATTTGCAATTTTAAATCTTCAAGATTGAACTGATGTGTATTCCAAAAAAGGTCAAAATTATGTAGCTCATTTAAAATATAAATCTTCAAAACTGAATAATTTACAATTCCTTCTGATCAAAATTCAAAAATTTTCACTTGAAACTCTTCACAATTGTAGAAATTTGAATTGTTAATCTTTAAAATTGAAGAGATTTTAATTTTTAAAAATTACAATTTAAAATGATGCAAGTGTCAAGATTCACAATTAAATATTATCTAATTCTGCAATTTTAATGATTTGCATTCAAAATTTCTTCGATTTTGAAGATTTAGAGTTAAAAGCTTGACTTTTGATCTTCAAAATCATAAAAATTTAAGAATTTTTATTTTTGCATCTTAAAATTTAAAGAAATTTTGATTTTGACAATTCACAATTATAAATTATGCGAGTTTTAAGTTTGACAAATGAACATTCTTTAAATTGTAACACTTTCCATTCGAAATTTCATCAATTTAGAAGTTTTAGAATTGTAAACTTGACTCTCTATTTAAAAAAATTAGGAATTGTCATTTATGCATTTTTTAAATTAAAGAGTTTTCAATCGTAAATATTCAAAATTGTGGAACTTCAAATTTCAATGAATCTTTAACATTGGAGAATTTTTAATTCTGACAATTTACAATAAAAAATTCTGTCATTCTTCAATTTTGATGCTTTACATTTTAAATTTCTTCAATTTTCAACATTTTAGAAAATTAGAATTGAAAACTGTGTAAGTTTTACAATTAAAAATTCTGTCATTTTGATACTTTATATTTAAAATTCATTTAATTTGGAAGATTTAGAATTGAAAACTTGACATTTGATCTTCAAAATCATCCAAATTTAAGAATATTCATTCATACATCTTTAAAATTGAAGTTTTTAAATTTCGAATATATAAAATTATGCAAGTTTTAAGATTTGCAATAAAAAATTCTGTAATTTTGATGCTTTATATTCGAAATTTCTTCAACTTGGTAGATTGAAAATCGAAAATTTGACTTTTGATTTTCGAAATCATCCAAATTCAAGAATTTTCATTTACACTTCTTTAAAATTTAAGAAATTTCAATGTAAATCTTCAAAATTGAAATATTAAAAAAACATTCAAAATTACATAATTTTAAATTATAAACATTAAAATCTTATGAGTTCAATCTATAAACATTAAAAATTAAACAAGTTGGCAAAATTTAAATTATAAACATCTGCAAAATGGATCTTTGTCGAAAATGGAAGACAACAATAAGATTCAGAATTTCCTAATGTCTTTTAAGACCACCTCATTACGACATAAAATCCGAAATTGACTTAATTTTCTATTAAAATTAAAATTAGATTAAAATTGCATGAAATATTTGTTTTAATTTATGATTGTTAATTATATTTTATAGTACATTAAATTTAAACGTATATTTTAATATGATCTGTTTTGCACTGTTACTGCTATAGTTTGAATTAAAAAAATAGTTAGCTATTTCAAGGAATTTTTTGTTAATAAAGGAAGTAATTTGTTATACTCAACCAAACATTTCTTTGAAGTTTCGACCCCAATCCGCTAAAGTTATTCATCCTAATTAAAATATCGGTCAATTAAGGTTCTACATCATCAATTAGCTTTCAGTTTGAAATATTAAATTTAAAAATTAAAATTTTTTTAATTAGCGGTTCTGAATGCCTAATTCTAGCTTGGTTTAATTTTCATGGCCTCAAATTTTAAATTTTAGAAACAGTCAAAGTAGGTTAGCATTCTAACAGAAAATAGAAAAAAATCGTTTGCCTTTGTGTAATATTCTTGCTTCATTTCCTCTTCTCACTTTCTTTAACGTGTCTATTTGCTAAAGCAATTTCCTTTAGGCATGTTGACTTTTCTTGTGGCTGCTCATGCAAAAACGGCTGTCAAATGTCACGTTAAAAGTGGCTATTCATTATTTTCCAGTAAGAATATAATATTTATATTATTCCCTCTGTGTCAAGGATGAAAATAAAAAAGAAATAGGTACTAAAGTTTTAATAATACTAATATATTTATTAGGAATGTCAATGTCTAAGTACATTATAAATTCTTATTGAAGGTTTTCAGACACAACTGTTAAAAAGTTGCAAAATAAAGCTGTTTATATAACATTTAGATTAGGAATCCTTAAAATTTCAAAAAATCGATTTCGAAAATCCAAATTTTATTAGCATATGAAATTAAAAACCTTCAAATCCGAGAGCATGCTAATTTGAAAGTGTCCGAATTTGAAAACTACAATAATTAAAACACCACTTTGGAAAAGCCTTCAAATTTCAAAATATCAAAATAAGGATCAATATAATTCCAACGTGGAAAATATTTTTTATATAACTAATTTAATTTTACATTGGGGTTCATTTTCTGTTAGAATATTTCCTAAATTTGGTTGTTTTTTTTACGTTTTTATGATTTCCATGATTTCCCATTTGCAACAACTTAATTAAATGATTTGAGAAAGACAATTAGAGCCCCATGTTGAACGCTAATTAATTGTGGAGCAGATAAAAGATGATTGACTTGATTTATTCTTGGATCTTGGCATCTACTTAATTAAATCATTTCAAGAGACTATAATTAGATTAAAAAAATATATAGCTGAATCTATTAGGCACATAGTAGAGCGTTTAGTAGAAATTAATGTTAAAAAATTAGAAAATAAAAAATTAGTGAAACGATTATTTCAATGAATGTAAATTGATATCTTTGCAAAGTTTTGTCTTTTCAAAATTGAAAATTTGAATATTACCTTTTAAGTTTCTTTGGTATCCGGCTTTCTATTGTATGTAAATTCCCAAAAAGGATGATTATTTTGATTCCCTAATTAACAAAGCTTTAAAAATCTGTTCCTTGCCAATTTGGATGCTTTCAATATATAATGCTTTTAAATGTTAGAGCCATTCAAAATTATAAATATAATTATGATTAATAAAAAAGTTGAAGTGAATGTTGTCTGATATTATGGGTTTCTATATAAATATTCTCTTTGGAATTTTAATATTGTTTAAGTTTTAATTCTTTTATATTGAAAGAATAATTCATATAAATTCAACACTGAATATCACTTTATAAATTTAATACCTCTCGCATTGATACCATACTTATGTCTATAAATAGATGTATTTCACTTTTTTATGCCCCATGATAAAAATCTAACACTCTGAAACAGTTTTAACAAGCCGACGCATATCATTCTGATTATCAACTTCAGATAAAAATGATCCACTTTTGTTGATCCAAAAATATTTTTTGCACAACTTCATTCGTATATGTCGAGTGGTAGGTTAGTCATGACCAACATAATATTTCAAAAACAAGGAATTTTCCTATAACGACCTATAAACCTCTATGGCTGTCGAAATTAATTTTTTTCTCTCTGTCTCTTCAGATTTATACCTAATATTTCCGACATCCATTTCTGGAAATTTTATAACTTCCTAGGATCAACATAAAATCTTTTAGAAGACATTGAACTTTCAATAAAATACACGAATTGCGAACAAATAGTTGAATTTCCCACCAAAAAAGATAGATTTTTAACTAGAAAAAGACGTTCGTCCAAAAATGTAATAATTAAATTTTCAGTTTAAATTATTAATTCTACACTAAAACAACACGCATTTAAAAAAAAATAGTTAATTTTTCAACCAAAGCGATGAATTTTCGACGAAAATTATAAATCTTCAAACAAAAATATAAATTTTTTCACAAAAAAAACAAAACGAATTATTAATCAACCCAACAGTTGCATTTTTAACTGAGAAAGATAAATTTTCAATCCAAATAGACGAATTTTCATTTAAAAAGTGGAATTTTCAATCAAGAAAGATTCTTTACTCGAGAGAGAAAAAAAATGCGACCAAATTGTTGAATTTTCAATAAAACAATCAAGGATTTAACCAAGTAATTAAATTTTTTACGAAAAAAGATACATTCTCAAACAAAAATATTACAGCACATTTTTCAAACAAAAGAATAATCTCTCAACCAAAAATAGTTGGCTTTTTTACCACAAGAGATGACATGTCGACCAAAAGAAATGGATTTTCAATAAAATGCTGAATCTTTAATTGGAACAGTTGAATTTTCAGTTAAAGAAATTAATTTTCTACTAAGAACAGATTTTTCAACAAAATAGTTAATTTTTGAATCCAAAAGATGAATTTTAAACGAAAATTATGAATTTTTAAATTTGAAAATTAATTTTCAACAAAAGAGTTCAACTAAGTAGTTAAATTTTCAACCAAAATGAACTAATTTTCAATCAGGAACATTAATTTTCTACCAAAGAACGACGAATTTTCAAGAAGCTACATGAATTTTTAACAAAACGGTTCAATAAAAAAAAGGAATTTTTAGCAAAGGAATTCACCTTTCAACCAAGTAATTCAATTTCCAAATAAAAAAGATAAATTTTCTACTAAAAAGGGCATAGATGAAATTTCAGTGAAAAACTGAATGTTTAGCAACAAAAAAAAACACAAATTCTCGACAAACTGGTTTAATTTTGAACCAAAGAGATGAATTTTAAAAAAGTGATGAATTTTCTTTTAAAAAAGTTTAGGAAATTTCTTCGAACGGCAAATTAAGTTTGGGAATCGGATCATTTTGATGCGCAATTTGCTGATCAAATAACAAATCCGATATCAGTATAAAAGCGTTGCGTAATATATATCATTGTGATCCAATTTCCGGATAAAATTGCCGGGTTAGAGGTATGTACTCGGTGATGTACCTATTCAGGAAAAGTAGGAAGAACACAGAAAAAACTAAGAATAAAATTTGTTGCAGGAAATTTTTTAGAGAGATAAAGTTTTGTTCAGCCAACTTCGCGTCTTTCAAAATACATGTGTTTGTCATGGAATAAAAAAGAAAGTTTAACCGATATTTGTGTAAAGTTTATCCTGTGAAGTTAATTTTTGTTGCAAAAAATCTTTCGTCGGAAATCGATGTAAAGTTCATCTTGGGTTTTTTCTGTGAAATTTTCCATTCAGCAAAAGTGGCAAGAAGGTATCCATTTAGAAATGATTTGTTGTTACCCGAATTTAAGGTAGCACTGGTAGTATTAAAAAAAAAATCATCCGAAAACTGATTTTCTTTCTTCATTATGTCGCGCAAAATTCACTTAATCAGATAATAAGATAATGAATCAATAACATAATGCAGAAAGAGAAAATCATTTTTTAAATTACGTTTTTCAAATACTGCCACTGCTACCAATCTGAATTTGGGTAATAAAATCAGATTTCTGAATAGGTACATACGTTTTTGCCATTTTTTCTGAATATGGTATTCTTCCTATACTTTTCTGAATAGGATACGATATTGAGCGATATTTTCATTTTTCTCGACTTGACAGCTTCAATCCGTCGATCGTTCTTTGATCGATTAGGCGCTCATCTCGGAATTTCGCATGCGACTTCGATTATAAGATCCGAGCAATGTCATTTTTTTAGACGATCACTGAGAAAAATAGTTGGTTTGATGATCAATTGTACAGCAAAAGGTTGTCGAAACCGAACGAGAACAGTCGAGAAACGAGAAATTATCGTCTCATGTCTCGTCATGAATCACTAACTGGCCTTTATTGCACGGAGAAAAATGGATGTTCAAACGTAGATGTATAAATTATAAAGTATTAGATAGTAACGCGAAACCTATGTATATTAGCCGGTAACATCTGCTATCGTTTTGAAATATTACGCGTATAAATTTTCTTGTATGTTCAACTATAACTTCCAAGATTTTATACTGTAATACCTAGAATGTTAATCATTGTTTAAGTGCAAGAAAACGCCATACCTCTATCGACCACTTGATGAAGCTTACAGTCAATTTTATGAAAAATGCTGTCGTCATCTGTCATTCACTTGATGAAGCTTACAGTAAATGTTTCGTGTCGTGTGTAAACTTTTTGAAAAATGACGATTATTAATATTTTGGTCATAAGATGTTAATTATAAAGCCGTCAATTGTTTGGATAGACAAGAATATATGGATAGGTAGATGATAGAATATATATAGATACATAGATAGGATATAATATGGATAGGTAAGAAAGCTTTAGTTGGGTGCCCTATAGTTAAACAAATATGTTAACCCTAAATATTTATATGTGAAGTGAGAACATACATTTTTCTTCATCTATGTACACATGAAAAAATCACGTTTTTCACACTCTTCTTTTAATAAAGAGCCTAAAAAGTTCACACGAACCGTTTTCTTGGAAAAACTCTCTCTGTACTCACATTAAAGGCACCATACCATGTACATGTCGAAAGATGGTGCGTGTCAGCGTTAAACTAAAACGTTATGAAAAACGATAGAAACGCACGACACAATCGCACTGAATGTAAACAGGTCACGCTGTCGTTCATTGCCTTAGCTAAGATTCTGAGGGAAATAAACGATTCGTTTTTTCGCTGAGGCAGAGAGTCTGATCGCGACGAGATTACGCCGAGTTCTGCATAGGATGCTTACGCGAAGAGGCAGCATTTATATCATTTTATTCTATTAGGCCTTAATTCCCGCTAATTCGACCCACCCACTCAGTTAGCAGAACGTCAAAGTAATAACCGGGTTCATCGCAACTGCGACTCTCTCGGTTCGCATACTGATGCATATTGTAATATATTGCCATAAAAGACAACCTTATTCTAGAAAGATTTATTACCTCACACCGGATGCAGTCTGCACTTCTGCAGAAAGCGAAACTCTTTTAAAGCTTTCCAGTTCGAATGCAGTCATGGCAGTCTGGTGTCAGGCCTGGCCCAGGTCTGGCATTATCTAGACTGTCTAGTCAGGAAGATCTAATTTGGCCAAGATCTGGCGCAAGACTTGTCCGGGTCTGACTTTATGTAGACTGTCTAGTCTGGAAGGTCTGGTCTGGCCCAGGACAGGCGCTGATCAGCGAGTCAAGAACAAAAAATTATATGTTCTGTCTGGAAAGTCTGCAGGACTGTTGCTGATCAGCTATCAAAGACCAAAAAAAGCTCTAAATTCGATCAGAAAATTTTTGTTAGATATATTTCGAAAAAGTTACAGGGTGTCTAAAATGATTGCAAATAAGAAATTCACACTATTATAACAAGACTATTTTTCAAATCATCTTGACAATCTGGTTTGGTCCAGGTTTGGAGCTAATCAGCTAAATACACTTATAGCGACATTTTTTGTTTTCAAAGTCATTAAAAAAATAAAGGGAGTCCAGCCAGCGGCTGACCGGCCAGGTCCAGCGTCAAGATTGGAAACCAGACAGTCTGGTCTGGGCCAGGCCAGCGCCAGAAGATTTTTCCACACGGGGTGACATTATATGGGCCGCTGGAAAACTACGTCAAACTACCAGGGGCGGGGGGGGGGGGGGGGAGTTTGTGACGATTTTTGCCGTAAGGGGGGAGGGGTTAACATAGAATGTGACATCACAAATAGAAAACATAAATGTGAATAACAATTTTTTTGAAATGCGTTAAAAATTGAAAATATTTATATTATTTTACAATTAAAGCATCTAAATAGTAAATACAAACTTATTTACAATGATTCCCCTATTCCTCTCTTTACCCATTTTGTAAAGAATTCGTCCCTTTTCCCCTGTTTTGAAAAAAACTTCCCTTTTGCTCTTTTTTTTTTGCTTCACTGCGAACTGAATTAATAGAACCCAATTATTTTCCGTTGGAAGTTAATACTTCTTAATTTAGGAGTTTGCTATAATATTTTTAGTTCAGAATTCATATTTTTTGGTTCAAAATTCTACTATTTGGTTGAAGATTTAACTTTTTTTTTTCAAATTTGTTTTTTGTGTGGATAATTATTATTTTTTTGACTAAAAATTTTCAACTATTTCATTATTGGTTAAAAAATTCTTGTTTTTAGTTGAAAATTCAGTAATTTGGTTCGAAATTGATGTGTTTTGATGTAAATTCGACTTTTTAGTGGAAAATTAATCTTTTAAATAAAAAATTCATCTGCTTGGTTGAAAAGTGAATGTTAAAAGTGATTTTGTTAAAAATTCGTTTTTTTGTTGTTGTTGAACATCGATCATCTTAATTGAAACTTCAACTACTTAGTTGAAAGGTGAACTACTTTGATAAAAATGCATTTGATTATAAATGAAGATATATCTCGTTGGTTTGAAAATTGAAGAGTTAAGTTGAACATTTTTCTCTCTCGACTAAAAAACCTTTCCTAGTTCAAAATTAAAATCTTTTGTTGAAAATTCCTCTTTATGGTTCAGATTCATCTCTTTTGGTGAAAATGTTAACTTTTCTTGTTGAAAATACAACTTTTTAGTTAAAAATTTATCTTTTGTGGTTGAAGATTCAACTATTTTGTTGAAAAATCGTATTTTCTGGTTGAAAATAAACTGTTTGAACTACAAATGTAACTATTCGATTTTTTGTTGAAAACTCTGGAAAATTAACTTTTCAGTTGAAAATTAACTATATTTTTCAGAGAATTCGCATTTAGCTTGAAGATTCAATAATTTTATTGAGACTTTTCTTCTCTCTTGGCTAAAAACCCTTTCCTGGTTTAAAATTCAACTTTTTTATTGAAAATTCGTCTTTTTGGTTGAAAAATTTATCTCTTTTAGATGACAGGTTTTTTTATTAGAAATATAACTTTTTAGTTGAAAAATAATCTGTTTTGATAGAAAATTCAAGTATTTTCCTAAAAATTCGTCCTTTTTGCTTCAATTTAACTGTTTTTGATTTAAGATCAAATTTTAGTTAGAAAAATTAACTCTTTCGCGAAAAATCACCCCATATCCCTAGTTTCGAGACCTATAGCATTTCGGGTTGTGAAGTCTTTTAAAATATTAGGTTTGTATTTTTTATGTTTTATTTAGGCATTTATCAAATACAAATATACTTATTATCATTCAAATTTATATTTCGGTCAATTTGCATATTTTTGAACTACGCTTATTAATTCGAGTGCTAATTTAAATTTGTTCAATATAAAGCTGAGACTTTAGAATCTACACACAGGCCTCTAAAACATGTAATTTAATTTATAAATATGTGTGCATCTTAGAATTTGAAAGCCTCATATCCGAGCTCATATCTCTATTTCTAAAATCAAACAACACACCTCTTTCGGCAAACAACCGAAACGTGTGCAAGAACACTTGACGCCACCTTTTTTCACCTTCACAATTACTTAAGAAAACACTCGTCACGGAAAATTCTACACTAGTCCAAGACCAAAAGTAAAATCTTCAATATTTAACTTTTTCTAGAACAAAAAAATCAGTCAGCTGAGCATAAAGTTTACATTAGCATTAAGTACCTGGTGTCTGAGGAAGGCACCAGCTTGTTGTCTAAAGACTACTTAAAAAGTCGAGTCATTATCATGATAAGTTTAAAGGCCATCGAGAAAGATGTAATGATATGGGTTGCATTGTACTTGAGCAACTACATCTACATTACACATATATCTATGAGATATACTATCGCTGCTAAAATTCAATGTTTTTTTTTTATTATCATGCTTCGTGGCACAAAACAATCCGCAATTTCATCGTACATCAATGTAGTGTTTGTGCATAAATATAATATTATTTCATGCGTGTACTTTTAATCTTCTGTTTTAAACTCGAGATATTGTGATAAGGTATGAATAAATTCTATATTTGTGAGTTCTGCTAAAAAAAGCGTGAAAAGTATAAATAAATGATGGAAAGGAGATCATACTGAAATTCATTAGCTCATGAGTTTTGAGAGATATGTGATCTATAGCTGAACGAATTAAGCTTTTCAGAGGAATTTCGTCCTGCATAAATTTTAATATTTTAAGAGTAATACCTATACAAGGAGACGAGGGTGGAATACTAAGTTGGTGCGGAATCGTGATAAATATAGGGGACTACTCGAATTCTGAAAAAAAATTACCCGAATAATTCCAGGACACTTGAATGATATTTCAACCAAAAAATATTTTATTTGTGAGCAAAGAAAATTTGAAATCAAGAAAAGACAAATGGTCAACGGAGACAGATTTTTCAGGCAAGAAAAAAAATGCCTTTATTCAGATTGTTGAATTTTCAAGCCAAAAAGACGAATTTTCTACAAAAAATTGAATTTATTACTCTAAAATATGAATTTTCAATAAAAAAGTGAATTTTCAACCAAATAGTTATATTTTAAAGAAAATTGAATGTCCAACCTAAATTGATTAATTTACGAAAAGAAAAAAATGAATTTCCAACAAAAAACTTTATTTTTAACCATATAGTTGAATTTGCAACTGAATAGTTAAATTTTCCGCAAAATTGATTGAATTTCAAGACAAAAATACGACATTTCTACAAAAAAGTTGAACCCTCACCAAAATAGATTAATTTCCAAAAAACGAAAATATGAATTTTCGACAAAAAAAAATAAATTTTCATCCAAACAGTGAAATTTTCTACCAAATTATTGTAATTTGAAGGCAAGGAGACGAATTTTCTACAAAATGATTGAATTTTCAACAAAAAAGGTCATTTTCACCAAATAGATCCATTTTAATCAAATAGATCAATTTCTTACAAAATTTTTTAAATTTCAAGCCAAAGGAAGAATTTTCAACAAAACAGTTGAATTTCCAACCCAAAATATGATTTTTCAACAAAAAAGATAATTTCCAAACCAACAGTAGAAAATTTCTACCAAAATAGATGAATTTTTAGACTAAAAAGACGAATTTTCAACAAAAGAGTTGAACTTTCAACGAAGAAAGATTTTTCAGACAAGAAATAAAAATTTTTCTATCCAAATTGTTGAATTCTCGAAAAACAAAAAAATCAATTTTCAACCGAACAGTTGAATTGTCAACAAAATACTTGAATTTCCTACCAAACTTTTGAAATTGCAAGACAAAAGAAGGATTACAAAAAGCAGTTGAATTTTCAACCAATATTTAGAATTTTTAACAAAAGAATTTTTCAGACAAGAACAAAAAATTTCCAAACAAATTTTTTAATTTTCGAGGTAAAAAGACGAATATTCCATAGAAAAATATAAATTGTCAACCCTTAAATGAAGTTTCTAAAAAAAATATGGAATTTAAAAAAAAGTTACTTTCAACCAAATAGTTGAATTTTCAACAAAATAGTTGAACTCTCAACCAAAACAGATTATTTTTCGAAAAACAAAAATATGAATTTTCCACAAAGAAATTAATTGTCAACCAAAAAGATAAATTTTCAACCAAATAGATGAATTTTATACCAACAAAATTGTAATTTGAAAGCGAAAAGATTAATTTTCTACAAAGTAGTTGAATTTTCAACTAAAAAGTTATTTTCAACCAAATAGTTGAATTTTCAACAAAACAGTTAAATTCTCAACCAAACAGTTAAATTTTCAACCGAACAGTTATATTTTCTACAATACTATTGTAATTTCAAGGCAAGAAGATGAATTTTTTGCAAAGCACTTAAATTTTTAGAAACAAAAAAATTAATTCTCAAACAAACATTTGAATTTTCAACCAAATAGTTCAATTTTCTAAGAAACTTATGAAATATTAAGCCACAAGACGAATTTTCAACAAAACAGTTAAATTTGTAACCCAAAAATATGAATTTTAACAAAAAAGTTAATTTTCAATCAAATTGTTAAATTTTCAACCTAAAAAGACGAATTGTCTACAAAACAGTTCAATTTTCAACCAAATGGTATACATTTTTAACAAAATTGTTGAATTTTTTAAATAATTAAATATTCAAGCAAACAATAAAATTTTTAACCACAAATATAATAGTGGGCTTTCAACCAAAAATAGGGGAATCCTCCGATAAATAAATATAGGAATTTTTATAATTCATAGGACAAAGAAGTTGAATAAAATAGGTAGTATAAATAAACATTCAAGTTCATTTTTAATACTTTAAAAATATTACCTCAGAAAAAAAATTTTTCTTAGAAAATAAATTTAATTTCCCACTGCATACTTTTTGATTTCGGACTATGCAGTACGTTTGCAAATGAAAAAACAAAGTTTTTTAATGTGATATTACAACATTTTTAACAAATTTAGGTACCCGCAAGAAAAGACACTGTCTTTCTCTGGCCAACAAAATTCCCTGCCACTTCCAGATTTTCCCGGTGAAGAGACACCCTGTAAATAGAAAAATATTTATCTACGTGAGGGATTTTCATGTTTACAAGTTCTAGATTTGGAAAGGAGATAATTAATTCCAAATTTAATAAAATCCAAATTCCAAACCCTCGAAACTCCACAGAAAGTCGATCCCTTTTAATATTCTCATTTTATTATCTAAAATCTCGACTCAGGACCAAAAGCAAAAGAATGTTGGAATTGGAGATCAATCATCTTGGATAATGGGGAAGTAGTCTGTTATTTTAGACCCGATTATGGTTTTACTGGAAAAGGCGTCACAGAACGGACACGAATTTAAGTGACAGACAGGTGGAACAGAGAAGAAATTCCTTCACTTATCTCTCAAACTCGACTCGACACTAAGCGACTATTATCTTCGAAAGAAGTAGGATCAAAAATCATCCATCAACTAGTTTCTACGGATTTCTCTACCTCTATCATCAACTTTCCTTTACGTCTCTATCACGCAATTGCTCTACCTTTTGACAAGTGCACTCAATGCTCGATAGTACATCAATATTTTCTTTAAAGAAGAAGAAATTCACTTTTAAAAAAATAATCTTGAAAAAGTCCACAAGATATAAGACAAACAAAATATAGGGTCGATAGGAGTAATTGTGATACGAAATTACAAAGTTATACTTTGATTATTGATATTAAAAATATTTGAGAAGATTCTTGTTTATAATTTTGCCGAAGTTATCTCTATTTTGTTTATAAATTTATATATATATATTTTTTTTTTATTTAGGTTATAAACTATTTTGACTTGTTACTTTTAATGTTCCCCTTTTTTAATGTACAAAAACTTGTCTGAAGTAATTTTCAATTTTCTATGCTAGTATGTCCACTGATTCTTATTATGTATGTTTGCTTTCAATTTTTTGTCATTTATAAGAATATAATTGGAAATAAAAAATTTGAATTTGGAATCAAGGTTCAGTGATATTGGAAAACTTATCCCTTTTAAATTTTATGATTTCTAAATTGTAATAATAATTCTAATTTCAAATAACCTCGAACTATTGGCAGACACTGACCCCTTAGTCTAATTTTTAATTATACTAGCATAATTTATCATCGAAAACAATCAAAATTTTGAAAAAGTTTTGGATATTCAAGGAAAAATATAATATCAAAAAGACACATTTTTAATAAAGGAGTTGAGTTTTCGATCTAAAAATATTAATTTTCAACCAATTAGTTGAATTTTTAACCAAGAAATATTTTTTAGTTAAAAATTTTTTAGTTTATTTTGAACCAAATAGTGGAATTTTCTACCAAAATAGGTAAATTTTCAACACAAAAAGATTAATTTTCAAGCAGGATTAATTTTCCACGAATTTTCAACAAAATACATGAATTTTGCACTGAAAAAAAACGATTTTCCGCCGAAAATGGAACAGTCATCTTTTCAGTTAAATAAATTAACTTTCAACCAAGTAGTTGGATTTTTAATCAATGAGGAATTCTAAGCGACAAATTTTATAGTTGCGATACTTCAACCAAAAAAGATTTAAATTTTAAACAAAAAATAGTTTTAAATTCAGCCGAAAAAGACGACTTTTCAACCAAATAGTGGAATTTTCAAAAAAATATTTGAATTTTTAACAACAAAAAAATGTAATTTCTACCAAAAGTGATGAATTTTGAACCAAGGAAAATTTTGCAATCAAGAAAGAAAAAAAAATCAATCAAATTGTAGAATATTCAAGCCGAAAAGACGAATTTTCTACAAAAAAGTTTAATTTTCAATGAAGAAGTTAATTTTGAACCAATTAGTTGAATGTTCTACAAAAATAGTTGCATTTTCAAAAAAAAAAAGATATATGTTCTACCAAAGGCGATGAATTATCAATCCAAGAAGACAAATTTTTAATGAAAGAGTTGAGTTTCGACCTAAAAATATTAATTTTCAACCAATTAGTTGAATTTTCAACCAAGAAAGATGTTTAGTTTTGAGAAAAAAAAATTAAATTAAATTTTAAAAATTTCAAGCAGAAAAGACAAATTTTCTACAAAAAAGTTGAATTTTCATCAGAAAAGTTTATTTTGAACCAAAGAGTTGAATTTTTAACAACAAAAAATGTATTTTCTACCAAAAGTGATGAATTTTTAACCAAAAAAAATTTTGTAATCAAGAAAGAAAAAAAATCAATCAAATTGTAGAATATTTAAGCCGAAAAGACGAATTTTCTACAAAATAGTTCAGTTTTCAAACCGATAGAATTAAGTTTCAAAAGCAAACTTTATTTTTGAATGAACTGTTGAATTTTCTACACAAAAGTTGATATTAATTTTCAACCAATTAGTTGAAATTTTAACCAAGAAAGATTTTTTAGCTAAGAACAAAAATTAAATTGAATTGTTGAAATTTTAAGCAGAAGAAACAAATTTTCCATATAAAAGTTGAATTTTTATCAGAAAATTTTATTTTGAACCAAATAGTTGAATTTTCTACAAAACTACATGAATTTTTAATTTTAAACAAAATACATAGATTTTGTAAAAAAAAAATTCAATTGAAAATGGAATAGTTAAATCTCAGTTAAATTAATTAACTTTCAAACAATTATGTAGTCAAATTTTCAACCAACAAGGAGGAATTCTCAGCGAAAAATTTAATAGTTGATACTTCAACCAAAAAAGATTTCAATTTTAAACAAAAAATAGTTTTAAATTCAGCCGGAAAAGACGAATTTTCAACCAAATAGTGGAATTTTCAACAAAATAGTTGACTTTTCAACTAACAAAGATGAATAGTCAACAAAATACGTGAACTTTCAAATAAAAAAGAACAATCTTCAACAAGGAATTGGATAGTTAAATTTTCAATTAAAAAAATGAATTTTTAAAATTGAAAAACGAATTTTCAATCAGAGAGATGAATCTTTAACCAAAAAATGAACTTTTAACAAAGTAGTTGAATCCTCAACCAAAACAGATTCATTTTCAATCAAAAAGTTACATTTTTAACCAAATAGTTCAATATGCTACAAAAAAATAAATTTCTAACAAAAATTGTAACTTTCAATAAAGTGGTTTATGTCCAACCAAAAGAGATGAATCTTCAACCAAAAAAATTAAATTCTCACACAGAGGTTCAACTTTCAACCAAGTAGTCGAATTTTCGACCAAAAAATATGAGTTTTTAACAAATTAAATGAATTTTCAAACAAATAATTACATTTTAAAGTAACCAAAAAAGACCAAAAAAGATTTTGCAGGCCTAAAAGAAAAAAATGCCAACCCACATTATTAAATTTGGAATTTAAAAAGACGAATTTTTTACAAAACATATGAATT
>CAKNXH010062694.1:0-29070 GCA_932178445.1 Andricus quercusramuli
TACATATACCTATATAATCTTATCTGCATTCTAACACGTAATGAACAAATAGTCATCTCGAAATTGTGACACTTAAAACAATTCAGCAAATATAGTAAAACGACCTATACGGTCAACAACAAGTCACAAGTGTTGAAAAAGTCGAGACTGAAAAGTTATGAAGACGGCTCTACATACGATCTTCGATTCTTATTTGTAGCTCCAGGAAAATATATTTTGCGAAATAATGATAATTTTGTTTATTTAATTAATTTTTTTGCAATAACGAGACAAGATACAAAAAAAAAATCAGGAAAGAAAAGTTTTACCACTTGAAAAATGATTTAAAAAAGTTTCTGAAAACTTTTCTCTACCTTGTGTCTTTTTCCAAATGTTCGCTGAAATATTATTAAACTCGGTTATAATTCTGTTTTTCTGAAAACAATGCAAAATTCTAATATTCTGTAAAAAAAATTTAATGTGTAAATCTACAAGTTGAACAATTTTCCTTTACAAAGTATTAGAATTAGATTGAAGTCAATTTTTATTCACGATTGTAATTCAAATTATGAAAATGCGTTAGTAATCGTCAGGCACGTAATAAAGTATTAAAACAAGAAACGTATACTAATTTGATAAAAGGATATTTAAACCGACCTAAAATCACATTTTTTATCACAGGCGGCAAGAGCCAGTCTTGTTATACGAAAAATACTAGGCCATCTGACGATAAGTAGTGCAGTAACGATTACCAGTGCATTTACCATACACTGCTTGCAAAAATTTCAACACTTTTTTATAAACTGCGGCACCATTTTCTAAAATTGTTATAACCATAACTTAGTCAAACAAAATTTTCGTCTAATCGGTAAAATACGCGTCGTCTAAAATTCCCTACAAAATAATATATTTTGTCACGAAACGATTCTGTGACTTCAGCATCCACAGCCTGCCCAATTAAAAATAAAGTTGATAGAAATTTTAGTTTGATACGAGCAGGGGCCGATTTGCCATGCTTACCCGGCTATACTTTTTTCAACGTGAGTTATGCACTTAAAATGTTGGTCACACTCTAAAAACAGACTATTAACTGTCAAAAGATTCCTTTCACTATTAAAGGATTTTCTATTCAAAATTGGCATGAGAGGAACTCCTTTCATAGTTAAAGGATTGTCGTTTCAAATCCTGTCCTTTAACTGTGAAAGGATTTCCTTTAATCTTGAAGTGAAATCTATTGTCGAACAAGAAAAAGAATAATTTAAACGTTAAAAGAAAACTTATTGCATGATACTACGTGCAATAAATGTACAAAACCCGAACTTTGGTGAATGTGAATATAGAATCAATGTTATTATAAAACCGGTATAAAATCGACGCTCTGAAAAATCATTTCACAAAGAACGTCTTACGAACTTTTGATTGACAACAGCATTAAAAAAAATGTATACTGCGATTGTCAAAAGCGTAAAAGTCAATACAAAGTGAGGTTATGCGGATCAAAAACTGTTCTTTCAGTACACGTACCTTCCAAAGTTTTCGCGTCACAATCTGGGATTCCTCATTTTTTGAAGAAATTCATTTTCCACCTCATTTCCCACGTTTTTTTACTCACTTTATCAATTAATTAATAAATCGTGCAGTGAAAAAATTCACTCATGCGCAGGCGCATTTTCTCCGCTGGTCAACAGATGAGATCCTTTAATAGTTAAAGGAATTATTTTCAAAGTCAAAAGAAATTGTTCATCAGTAAAACTACTTCCTTTTTGCATTTAATGGATAAGTATATGAACAGTAAAAAACGATTCTATTGATGGACAAAAGAAATCTGCTTAGTTTCATAGGATGCATTCTGAAAGGAACGTAATTTTACTGTTAATAGACTTTTTTTTAAAGTGTAGGTATGTATAGTATAGATATGATGATGGATGATAGAAGAGTGAAGCTGCGTGAGGATGCAAGTGCTGTGGGCATTTGGAAGAAGCAAGTACATAATATTTTGGATCAGCATTCAGGCATGAGAAATCTATCCGTAAGATGGGTGCCGCGATTGCTCACAGTTGACCAAAAACGAAATCGTGTGGAACTGCCACAACTGTTCCCGGGATATTCGGTTAAAGTGATTATCCTCGTTATCGGTGTTCTCGGACGTGCGAAGCTATCGCTGGTTCGTAACCTCAAACCCATACCCGCGCCGCGTGCCAAAAAAATGCCAAGGTGCTTGCAAAATAGATGCAGAGAGCTCTCATTCTTGGTTCGCTTCGTGTTCTCAAGACACGCGAGGGTTTTATCAGCCTGTCGTTGTGCTTTCGTCGTGCCCTGTGGCCACCCATCTGACGGTCGTGAGACGTGGCAATAGGTGTGATTTACCATGATTCGACTGGCAGTCAGTGTCATTTCAATGTGTGTGTATCTCCTATATACTCCATATTATGTGCTCCTATAATCTGGTCACCCCCAACAGTGCTTTTTAGTACTTAGAGCTTTTATATTCAATAAACTCAAAATAAATTAAATGAACAAACGATGATTACAATTTTCTTCGTACATAGGTGGCAAAATATATACCACGCCTCGGTTTAACATTTTTTTCAAAATTAAAAAAAAACGAAAAATTTGGTTTCCATCTACTCAAGAAGATGGAAAGGCTGGAGGGAGGGTCCATAAAAAGTCGTTTTCTTCAACACAGCATGAAAAACACGGAGTTTTTCAAGCACGAGAACCGAGCTAGACATTACTTTTTTTCGAGCGTAGGAAAAACAAACAAGGGAAAAAATCGTAACAAGGAAAATATCGCTGCGAACTACTATGAGTATATTCACTATGGATGTATTTATTTATGCTAACTTCATGAGCACTTTGACTCGTCACAGGTAACAAATAAATCTGCTTTCTCATAGCGGAGGTTTATTTTCACTAACAAAAGGAACTGACACTTATTTCATCAACTTGATGTTTCTATTTTATCCCGAAAATCTTATGTTCAGAAAACCAGATAGATCACCAGAAAGGTTGAGCAATGCGTCTTGTTACAACGAACAACTTTAAAAGTTTTATTCCTGCTACATTTCAAATATTGAATAAGTTTTTCTTAAAGGAACAAAGTAAATAATTTCTTTAAATTTTGTAAATCGGTATTGATGGATGGTGAAAGTTCATCAAAAGTTACTCAATTGATCACTCAATGCAACTCACAAAGGCGAAGAATCACATCACATACTATAATATTATATGCTCAATATCAAAATGTTTGCCTCATATGAATAAGGTAAAAAATTTTGTTTAAATATTGAAAAACGCTATTAGTAGGTCACGGAAGGTCATGAAAGGTTCTTCAATAGGTCAACTGATGTGTTTCAAAGGCTCGAACAAATATATCATACACAGTACTCTGGTATTCCTAATATCAACAAAGTTTTTCTCATATAAACAGAATACACCACTTTTTTAAACTTCATAAATCGAAAAGGTTTTTCTGATATAAACAAGGAAAAAATTTGTTTTTCAAAAACGCCGAGCGAACATCCCCGACCTGTCGAAGAAGATGCTTATATATGCTTCGGAGAACCTCCTCCACTGATGTTACGTCCTGAATGGGGCTCTGAGGCACGCCCATGTATTTATAGGTTTTCCAGTATTAAGATGTCTAATGACACTAGTATCCACAAGCTCAAGGTCCTTAAGAACGCCAGCAGTAACCTTTCTTTTTTCAGATTAATTTTGGCATACTTGTCCAAAGCAAAGTCCATCCCAATCTCTCCTGTGTACTTCTTGACGATATTTATAGCAGTTTGAAGTTTGCTTTCACCAGGGGCATAAATCTTCAGGTTATCCATATAAAATACGTGAGAGACCTCATGCTTGCGCTGGTGAGTGTTGCCGCAGAGGTATACAGAAGAATTTCGTAATGCGAGAGATAGAGGCAAAAGTGTGATGCAAAAAAGCAAAGGGCTCACGGTATCACCCTAAAAGACACCCCTCGAGAAGATGACATTGCTCGTTGTCACACGATAATTTCTAGATGAGATAGTAAATCTAGTTTTCCAAAGAGGCATCAATCTTTCTATGCATCTCAATATGTGTGGATGCATCTCTCGCCACACAGGCTCAATTCGTCAAACAATCTTGTTGTGTACGGAAGCTGTGACACTTATCGGCGTAAGCATGAGGTCTCTCACGTATTTTATATGGATAACCTGAAGATTTATGCCCCTGGTGAAAGCAAACTTCAAACTGCTATAAATATCGTCAAGAAGTACACATGACAGATTGGGATGGACTATGGTTTGGACAAGTGTGCCAAACTTAATCTAAAAAAAAGAAAGGTTACTGGCGTTCCCAAGGACCCCTGAGCTTGTGGATATAAGTGTTATTAGACATCTTAATATTGGAGAGACCTATACATACCTGGGTGTTCCAATCTGTCAGCGTTGAACAAGGTATCTGCGACTAACGTGCTTGCCGTCCCGGTTCTACTCTGCTTGTTTGGGCTGGTTCAATGGACGAAGAACGAGCTGAAGGCCCATGATATCACGTAAGATCATGCATATGCATAAAAGCTTGCACATCAATTCATCAGTTCCGCGATCATACATTTCACGCCGTCAAGGCAGACGCGGACTTCTGAATCTCCAGTGACTCAAAACCCGAATTGTTCTTAGTACAGCTTACATGGTTGCGAATGGCAGAGATCCTCTCGTAAAGATGGTCAGAAACCACGAGATGATTGGCGAAGGAGCGTTCTTTTACGAAGCCGCGGAGCAAGCGGCCGAGACCCTTGGCATGAATTTGAACATCAGAAGTGAGGAAAGTGCATTACTCCATCTGGGTGCTTCAATTCTAAAAGCCGAAGTAAAGAAAGCAGAGGTTGTAAAATTTCATCAAGAGCCACTCGATAGGAAAGTGCACGGAAGCTCTCACAGAAATGTAGAAAAACAGTCCTTGTCGAATGAGTAAACTTTTGCTTCCCTTAGATCATCAGGGCTCGATTCAGATACAGAGGGTTTTATTTTCGCATGCTAGAACGGTGTCATTTCCACCTTAGCATATCGTAACCATATTTTTTGTCAAGAAGTTCTCAATGATAGGAGCAGAGCGTGTCATGCACACGCTGAGTACTAAGAACACATACTATCGGGGTGTCCGAACCATGCAGGAACGACCTATATCTATTGACAGAATGCGGCCCTAAGAGTGTTTCATTGCCATCTTTGTCGCTCTTACGGTGTTGATCGCGACCCTGCCCTGAATAAAGCTTCAAGGGAGATAGAGTCAATTGTCCAAAACGAGAAGTGCCAAATTTTCTGGAACTACAATTTTCGGGCAGCAGTCTCCGTTGCGCACTCGAGGCCTGACATCATTCTCCAAGACTTCGAGAAACTAACTACATTCCCGGGTAAAAATATTTGGTCTTGAATGTCTTCAATATGTCTTTAGGACCATGATGTCTGGTTCCGTCTCACCAGCTAGAAATTAGAGATATACAGACTTCTCTTGCATTTATGGCTGTTGACTGTGCCAAGACAAGACCAGGTAGACTTGTCTTTAGACAAGAAGTGTAAGTCTTGATAAATATAACGAATTGCTCTTAAAGAAAATTATATTACCAATTTGTGGCTTTAATATTTGCCAGGGTCAAAATTAAAGAAGTTTTAGTTTGAAAATTGTATTGTCCATTATAGACCGACCTCTATAAACTATGCACCTCACCAGCAGGGCCTGCCATTTCCAGGAATCAGGTAGCTACGTGAGGACCAAACAGTTGACATCTGCTGAGGATTAAAATTTTACAACCAATAAAAGTTGTAATTTTGTAATTAATAATTTTTGAATAAGAAATTCGGAACCTGTCTGTCTCAACAACTGCAGGCATATACAATTTTCCATGAAAATATTAAAACTGTCATTTTCTAGAAGTATCTAGTGAACTGTTGGAGATAGGAAAAAATGGACATCATTTTTAGATTCGCCAACCAAACAACATAATGATTGCAGATGAATGAAGTTATTAACACATGAATAATAAATACCATGAAGATAAATAATATAAACATTTTATGAAGTTTAAAGCGGATGAGTGATGACCCGTAAGACATCAAAAATAGTATCGTTCCGTCTCACGAGCTAGACATACAGAATGACTCGGAATTGTCTTGGAATGATCTTTACCCAAGACAAAATCAAGACCAAATATTTTTACCCGGGTTTGTGATCGAATTCTCGGCCCCGTCCGAATACAACATTACTGCCAAGGTGAAAGAAAAGGAGGAGAGTTATCAAGACCTTAAAAGAGAGCTGCAACGACAGTACCCAAAATATTTGGTACAAGTAATTGTCCTTATGATAGGTGTTCTCGGAGGTGCGAAACTATTACTGGTTCGTAACCTCAAAGCCATACCCGCATGCCAAAAATATGCCAAGGCACTTGCGAGATGGTTGCAAAGAGCTGTCATTCTTGGGTCGCTGCGTGTCCTCAAGACACACGATGGTTTCACCGGCCTGTCCCTGTGATTCCATCGTTTCCTGTGACCACCCATATCACGGTTGCGAGACGTCCTCATAAGTGTGATTTACTGCAGTTCTACTGGGAGCCGGTGTCATTTTTTAGATGGCAGTTGCTTGCAGTGGGACTCTGGGGTGGGTGTTCAACGCTTTTTTCAAATTATATACTACACTATGGATAACCATTGCTTAAAATGGCGGCATCCGGCTAGGTTGCCACACCGTCTCTGGACCCTCTGTATCCACGGATGGCACGCTACACCATCTAGGGTGCTGCCCCATAGTTGAAACTCAAATATAGTCAGTCTGGTACTCTAGATGTTCAGGCTCACTAGCCATTTTTCTCTGTGCGATCGGAGATCCTTTACTTTTCGAGATGTAGTAATCAGAAAAAAAATTTCGAGCTTTTTCACTGTTATGAGTTTTTCCCTGTTCTTTTCCTGTAGAAAAACGGCAATATATAGCTTGTTTCACATAGAGTCGAATATGCGCGTATTTCAAACATGTGTTGCAGAAAATATGATCTGCACAATATAATATTTTTCTTGAGCCATCATACCAATTATCTCTCTCTAATTTTAATTTCTGTACGGGCTACTACATTAAAAGATGATTTATAAAATAATATCATTTCATATTGCAGTCGTAATAAATGTTCAAAATCAATGCTTCTCCATGTATTTAGAATTATTGGAACGTCTTTACATAAATAATATGATATTTCCGTGAATTGTTGAACTTACTGACTGGAATACCCTGACAAATAAAATACTTGAATAGTCGCAACCAATATACAATTATACATACATGGCAATGAAGACTAAGTAGCACACTAAATTTTAAGGTATCAATTTGATCTGAAACAGAATTATCGAATAATGTAGAACACTCATTTCTTTATATTGATCCAGATTTTCATATCGGCTGAATACCCATGCAGCAAAAACAATACCCTTAGTATCGTTATACAGAAGATCTAGGTAGAACGCAGACAGGACCGTCTTGGATGATTCTTGGTGTTCTGCTTTCCCTGTGAACCGAATGGAAGAAGCAATACTTCATTTGTCCATCTTATTCCCCTTGCACCTGGAGAAACCTTCAACTAATTGGGGTTCTCCCACAACGTGTGCTATTTTGCTTATGATTGACGCACCATTCTTACGCATGCGTGCACCTAATATCGTGCTACTACAGGTAGTGGCATCCGAAAAGTGCGCAATTCCTGGAATTTTCCGCCTCTACAGCCCCGAAATGAGAAACTTATCGGACTTCTACTGTACATCGTAACTCGATTCGGCCACTGCCTTCTCGTGTCTCGACGATCCGTTTTCCTGTTCTCGTCGTTTCTTCTCAGATAAAGACCACGCTAAAACTTTCTTTCCCCAATTTGTCGCCACGTTTGCATATCTTGGTGACAGAAATCTTGTTCCTTTTTTTTGTATATATTACATTTATGTGAAACATTCGTAGATTTTATCAAGTTCAGTGTCGTAACGGGAAATTTTGACGCCCAGCGCAAAATCAGATCAGTGCGCTCTTCGTATCCCCCCCCCCCCTCCAAGCCTACAACATTCATCCCACATCAAAACAAGTATGACTGATGTCTAACATTAGAGTAACAAATTCTGATTTTGCGATTTTTTTCAATTGACAACTTCCCTAAACTTGTTGATCGTGCTTATCCCGGCGTATCTTAAATAGGGTTTGAATAACTCCAGTTTACTAAAACTTCTTCCATTAGAGGCAACCCTAACTGAAAATGTTTAAAATAAACGCAGAGCAATGCAGATATTCGAATATGATTAAGTTAAATTCGAATCAGAGAGCAATTGCAATACATCTAAAGGTGAACAAGAGAAGTAGCCGGAGCTTCATCACTTGATGTTAAAATCTTTCGATTCAACATTCAATATCAAACACATTGAAATCCTGATCATGTTTGTGTGCTAATGTTTCTGGATATTTTTTTTAGATCTGCAACGCTTGTTTCTTTTATAGTATCGCTGTAGAGAAAATTAAAATTTGTAAAAACTTGGTCTGAATAAAACCGTTATATTCTGATTCATTCAAGTACATTTTCGTGCTTTACGCTTCCTTTCATTGGAACAGCTAGCTTGGATACCTACACTCTTCGATACTTTTTCCGAATCTCCAATTTCAGAGTTTAAAGTTTAAAGTCCGTCAAGCGATATCATCGACATATCTAGTGTCACATCTTTGGATTACAACGCTTTGTTAATTATAATAATATTTTGGAGAATTTTGTTCCAAATCAGAAGAGTGCAAATTATTTGAAAATTCATTTGAATTATCAGACCTTCCGCGGTTGCAATTGCATCTGAATTTGACTGATCACACGAATATGTACCTAATTCCTCAGGAATTTCCTGAAAATTCAAACAGAAAACTTCAACAGGATTAGATCTTACGGACCACATCGTGGCAGACAAAGTTGTGATACGAGTTGTGATACAAAGTTCTGATTTCTGAAAGAAAATTAATTTTTACTAATTTTCTCATTCCAGGGAAACCGGGATATATTTTTTCAATTCATTGACATGCCCAAAACCATTCTGAAAACTTTTTGAAACGAAATTTTTCAAACAAATGTAACACATTTGTTTGCTTGGCCTGTGCAGCCTAGTGTGCTTACGCCCTGGGCAGTTGCCCCGGTAGCCCCGCCCTCGTCACAAAACTGATCACATCTCGACGTTTTCAGACTCACTGATTAAGCAAAAATTTATTTTACTTCTGTATCTGTCAATCGTCATAGTCGTCTGTCAGTACGATAACTTTCGAAAGAATTAGTTGATGGGTTAGCCAGACATTTTTGAACAATGGTTGTGGGTTTATTCATGAAAAATTTCTTTTCAAACGTAAAAAATATCATTTTCCAGAAAAAATGGTTAGCTTCAAATATATATGCAAATTTTCATTCCGCCATTTTTTTGATAAGACACGTAGTTTTCTTTTTAATCTTGCAAAATGACATTGAATGTAACAAACTTTAATTTATGGAAAAACAACACAAGATACAATGAAATGTTTGACGGCAGAATTTTTCACCTGAAACAGTGGTTGTTGAATGTGAATTTGAATGTATTTATGTAAGTTTCTAAGCGAGGGCAGAAATCAATAATTCAGACCTTCATATCACTGATATTGGTATTTATTCAATAAAACACACATAAGTTCGTGGACTGTATAAATATTTAGCGTGGTAATTGTTGACAGTTTATGTATTAACGCGTGACATAACATTCGAGAGAGTTAAGTGTATTCTGCGACGGTTCGGTAATATCTGACCTAGACTCATTTTGAAAGACGCGTTGAAGCTCTAGTCGGAGTACAAGTCTTGGGAGCTTCAACCAATTAGAAGTATGGAATTGGTTGGTGGGATTGATAGGCAACACCCTCTAGAAAATGAAGACGAGGCAGGCTGATGCTGGGTTTTTCCGCAAAAGGCCCTGATTTGAATTCTATGGATTTCGGAATGGTCTACAAGATAACGGTAGAGGTACTATTACTAAGGGTCTCATGCTCTATCTATTGTCCAAGGTCACCTACAAAATTATTTAATCCTGTACAGCTGAAGAGGACTGCAGAGACATGGCAATTTGGCGTAAAAGAAAGTTTCCCATCTATTGGGAAGGCGTAGGCTTTGGACCCACTCCGTCGGCTTGCGGGTTCGATTCCCGCCTCGCACTCTGGAAGAGCCTCGGTGGCCCATGCGGTGAACACTTGCCTAGCAAGGGAGTTGTTCATCTCCGGAAAGTCGTGGGACCGGTACCTCTAGAGAAAAAGGTTCTCTAAGTACTTAAGGCTGTTGCTATTGGTGGTTCGGAACCCACCTTAAACTGTAGGTCCCCCTCCCACCACCAAGTAAGTGTGTGGGGGGGGGGGTGTAAAGGAATAGGGAAGAGATACAAGAAAAATGTAAACCCTCAGGGGACACATTAGAAGCTTTCATTCCATTCCAACTAAGATAGAACCTAAGTAGTAGCAATTGTGGAAAGCTAAGATTGCCTGGACTAGTATATTTACTGATCATCCTACACTAAAAGAGATTTAAAAATGGCAGATGTTCCAAGAAGCAATATATTGTCTAGTCGCTGACAAAATAAAAGAGAAATATATTTACAATCGTATAATTCGCTTTGGTAGACTCAACAGTGGTATAGAAATTAATATAAAATACATTTAATATTATGAAGTTTAACATAATATAGAACATTTCGCATTTCAAACATAATCTAATCGAGTGCGAAGAACAATACACGTAACGAGAATGTATCAGTTAAAGCCGAATGAGCATTAACAAAAGAAAATTCACAATCACCAAACTACGAGCGAATTTAACTTGCAAGTGAAACAAGCCGCGTCCGCTGAGATTGTGCCCGCGTGGCGGGCAGATTATTTTATATTTTGTTCCATTTGAGCTATATTTTTGCCAACATAAAATTCACTGTTGTGTAAAACTGGTGCATATGTATGTGTAAACGCAGTAAAGCAAATGCTTTCGTGTGCGACTACGACGTTTTATTTCAACCCGCCGAGAAAGTTACGTCTGATCGAAGAGGCAAGAATCTTCTCGCAGAGCGGAAAAACTAGATCCAGTCGAGTGAAAATTTACGAGATACATAGCGATCTTATGTTGCAGATGGGGTGGACCTCTGCAGGTTTTCCACGTATGACTACTTCGACTGGACCGCCCCTAAGTCTGCATTGCAGGGAGCTTGAAAATTCTTCTAACAATTTCCTGTCCAACGTCTTTCATTTTTACACATTTCGTAGAATCGAAAAAAGGCTACAAAAGTATTTGCAAAGAAAAGGGGTTTACTGAATTAAATTATCCAACTAAAGTATTATATCTGTCTCAATTTTCTTGTCTAGGATTTTTCTAATGTTTAAGATCGCCGGTCCGCGAAAATGCTGATAAAAACTTTGAGTAACCCTGGTCAGGTCTCGTTCGGGCGAAATCTGATTCATAATAAGTCTACAAATTCATATTTTGGTAAACTATTATTGCTATATGTACATTTAAATTCCTTTTCGAATTACTTATCTTTTCTACACCAATAAACGTCACATTGCTTTGAAATGTTGAAAGTTTTCACTCAAACAGCAAACTTCTAATATCATCCTTTTTCCCACACCTCAAAAAAAAATCAATTGTTCACTTTTCATCGTTTTTAGTTTCAAATGGTTCAGCATGCATTCTCAATAATATTTCTCAATAATATAAGTACTAATTGTTAGTCAGAAAATTCGGGCGATGCCCAAACGAGCATAAGAGTGTGAAGAGTAAGGGTCCCCTGGAAGAGGAAGGTAATCCAGGTAGCTTGCGCTCGTTCGGGCTGTACCCAAAAATTCACATCACAATGAATGTTTAAATAATTTACTTTATCTCATAGGGTTGCCAGAAGTAATTTAACGAGGCACTGAAGTAATTTTATAGACCCGAATGGTTGAGTTATATGCCCGCTTTACGTGTGCAATGTATTCATTGGGGTGGTCCAAAATAACGTATTTTTGAATTTTACCCATCCAATACTAGAAACTGAATCTTCATAGTGTAAAAACTCTTGTGTATTTTTTCAGATTTATAAAATAATAATTGAGCGAGCGCATGGTGTTCAAAATTTTGGCTGATTTTAGCTAAGGAAATTCATCAGATTTCATAAACTCGTCAGCTGTCAATGGGGAGGCTGAATCTGCATTTGCACCTGTGTTACTCTTAGGGAATTATTGGTTAGTGGGCGAAGCAGAAAACCACTCACTTTGCACTCAGCTAGTGACATCCAGATTTCCATCTTTGTATATTTTTCACCTGTTCTAGGCTAATCCTTGGATTTCTTAGGAACTTAGATTTTATCGAGAATGTTTTCGTTATTTAAAATTTTGAAGAAATAAGTAATCAATTTATAAGAATAATGGAATAGATTGTATCATTGATAATAGTTTATAATCCTTTATATTCCACTAGTTATAATGAGTTTGATTTATGTATATTTAATATAATTAAAGAAGTATTGATTGTTTAACTGAGTTGAATCATATATTTTATAGTAATCCATAAAAAGTTTCGTATAAATGACACAAGGTTTTAATTTAGGAATTATTACTGAAAATTATGACAAACTTTAATGAGTTGCAGAGGAATGAATGATTAAATTTAGTGAAACAATTATAATAAGTTAATTCAATGTTACGTAAACTCAATTCTTACAAATAGTGACATGTTATTTTGTTGAAACTTTGTAATTTTAAATTCTCAAAATTCTTGTTTACAAACGATTTAATTTTTCTTTCATTCGATTTTTTTAATAATTTTATTTCTTATACAATTTTATTTTTTCATCAATTTCATTTTTTGAACCATTTTATTTTTTTCCAATTTGATTTCTTCAACAAGTTTATTTTTTGATTAATTACATTTTTTCAGCAATTTTATAATTTCAAAAAAATCTTATTATTTGTTTAAATTTTATTTTTTAATCTATTTCATTTCTTCTGCAGTTTAATTTCTTAAACAATTTTTTTTCAACAAATTTCATTTTTTAAACAATTTTATTTGCTAAACAATTGTTTTAATTTGTCAAACATTCCATTTTTTTTACACATTTTTATTTTTTAATTGATTACTTTTTTTATCAATTTTATAATTTAAAATAATTTTATTATTTGTTTGAATTTTACTTTTTATTCTGTTTCATTTCTTCTGCAATTTAATTTCTTTAACAATTTTCTTCTTACAACAAATTTTATTTTCTCAACAATTTTATTTTTTAAACAATTTTATTCTTTAAACAATTTTATTTGTCAAACAGTTGTTTTAATTTGTAAAACATTCTATTTTTTCAAAATTTCGATTTCTTTGAATAATTTTATTTTTTGAACAATTTAATTTTTTAAACAATTTCTTTTTTCTAATATTTTATTTTTTATCATTTTATTTTTTCAATACTTGATAGATTACTATTCACTCATTTGAATAATAATTAATTAAGAAAATAATATTACTCGATGATCAAAGTATTCTAATAAAAAGTCACATAAATATATATTTAAAATTTAATTTTCAATTTTAGGGTCCAAATATCTATTTCTTTTATTTTCCTCTGGAGCATAATGGGATACTCGTATAACTATGGGTATAAAAGTTTCATTGTATAGTTTGAAGTGTTTAAACGGATTAGGAGAGGATCCCCGCCCATCATCGTGTAGCTATGTATGGACTCTCTCCACCTTTTAGGGAAGAACCTCTTCTTCTTTTTGTTAATTATCTCATTGACATTGAACTTCAAAATGATCCATTTTTGAACGATCAATTCTTAACTCTATGAAGAACAACCGTTGTAATTCTTAACTAAAAGAACCAACATTTATGGTCCAAAATGAGCTCCTAAAAATCATAATTTTCGGCCTTTTTAGTCAAAAACCATCATTTTTGTAGATACAAAAATGTAATACAAAATTTAATTATTTTATTACAAGAATGTATATGTTAAATACAAACATGAAAGAAAGAGGTTTTTCTACGTTAAAGTCCATAAGAAATTGATTAACGATGCGCTCGCTCAATTATTTTTTTAAAAATCTGAAAAAAATACACAAGAGTTTTTCCACTATGAAGATTCAGTTTCTAGTATTGGATGGAAAAAAATTCGAAAATACGTTATTTTGGACCACCCTAGTGTTCATGCATGGTAGCAATAATATATGAAATGTATGCATTAGTGCCCACTGCATGATGTATTTTGGTGCTTGCCCAATTAAGGGCAGCATTGAATGACCAGCATTTAAACTGATGACTCGAAGTCAATCATCTTTACAACCACAATTCCAATGGATTTAGTAACAGTTTTAGCACAGATGAGTACAGAAATGAAAATGAAAATAAAGATAGAATGGGCAACAGGGAGAAGAGAAAAAGATCCTTGTTCGTTACCCATAATTTGTAGAATTCAAATTGATTCGTTTAGTTTAATAATTCGTTCTTTTTTGTTTGAATTCTTGTGTCTGCTTCAATGGTGGATTTTCTGTAAAAAAGCCGAAGATGATTGTATGCATTCAACGGGTAGGGACGAATGTATGCCTTCAAACTCAACTGTCGCAAAACCGGCTGAACTTGAGAGGTGGTTTTCTGCAGTTTTTCGTTCCCCTGGCCGAATGTCTAGGCGAATGAGAGTACTTCCAATAAAGTCGTATGCAGCCACAGGTTATCACTGGTCGTGATTAAACTTATACAGTGATTCTAAGCCCACTTTAATAGGAGAAATATGTCCATAGGTCCATACCAAGTGAAGTAGAGTTGTCTAGCGGTATATGTACTCATGCTAAAGGATTTAAATGATACTTTAGCAGGGAGCGTGACCCGTGTATAGACCTCTGTTTCACCGGGGTTTGAAAAAAGACATAGTACAATTGGTTTTCAACCGCAGTGCTACGGGACTTAAATGGACCAGCTTTATAAGGCATAAATGTTCTCCATCAGCAGGAATTATTTCGATGTGTTTTAACCCCTTCGTTGGCAGAGAGAATTGGAAAAAAGTGCCCAAAATGGCAGGAAAATTTGTTATCCTGAAAATTTGTATCTGAGGGTTTTTGGGGTCGCTGAATCCGAATCTGAAGTCAAAATTCAGAAATTCGAAATGGCGGATCCAATATGGCGGACGAAAATACAAAAAAAGGCTCGATTTGGATAAATCTGAGTACTTACGGGTGTTTGGGGTCGCTGAACCCGAATCTGAAGTCAAAATTTTCACATTTAAAATGGTGAATCCAATATGGCGGACGAAAATACAAAGAAAGGATCGATTGTATTTTCGTCCGCCATATTGAATCCGCCATTCTGATTTTTCGAATTTTGACTTCAGATTCGGATTCGGCGACCCCAAAAACGCGTGAGTACCGAGATTTATCCAAATGGAGCGTTTTTGTATTTCCGTCCGCAATATTGGATCCGACATTTCGAATTTTCGAATTTCGACTTCAGATCCGGATTCAGCGACCCCAAAAACCGGTATGTACCGAGATTTATACCAATCGATCCGTTTTTTATATTTTCGTCCGCCATATTGGATCCGCCATTTTGAATTTTCGAATTTTGACTTAGATTCGGATTCAGCGACCCCAAAAACCCCCGAGTATGACTTGAATGCAAAATCAGAGTAACTCGAATAGGAAAAAAGAAGATTGACGCAATTTGCGTCAATGCCACACAGGGCACGGAAAATTTCGACGCATATTGCGTCAATGCCAACGAAGGGGTTAATACTTGGTACTATTTCAGCAGCAGTTTTTTAACATATGAATGTCGTGAGAACTTGTAACAAACATAATGAGATGGGATATTCTCTAGTAAGTAAATTGGTATAAAGATTACCAATTTGGTAAAATCTTGATTGACTGACCACGAGAAAATGGTGATTAGCATTAGCCAATGATTGGATTATTGGCATATTACATGTGCACAGTAAAAACAAATACTCTAAGTTAGATTTGACTTAATTTCAGACTTGACTTTAATTCAGAAAGCAACTAAATCTATGTATACAAACTATCCTAAATAAAGAGCTTTCTTACCCGATATGAGAAATAAGCATCTCTCGGCTAAAATAAAGCAGACTATGCACCTATCCTAGCTTTTAATATACAGTTCTGAAGGTAGGTTGAAGGCAACCTGAAATAACATTTAAGGCTTTCGTTACCTAAGATTAAGAAGTACGGTTTACTGATTTTCACTCTGGCTCTGATCTAATCGCTTGATATTTTGCTCCGTTCCTATATCCTAGTTTAGTTCGTGTGTCAAGTAAAACTTTGTCCTAAATCTCCAAAATTCTCGAACACTCGCTGAGTTTTATGTGTATCTTAAATTGTATCAAATCCAAGTAATCAAATTTTTTGGTCTTTACAGTCTTATAAAAAACAACACGTTTCAATTATGATGTCAACATTTCAATATGATCAACGTTTCGGCTCGGCTTTGAGCCATTCTCAAGATCTGAACAAAATAATGTTATAAAATTTAATAAAATGAACAAAAGTTATATAAAGAAAGTTGAAACAACAGAATGAATAAATACATATGGCTTGGAAAAACTAAAAACATTACCTGAAGTCGAGTAATTGTCGGAAAAACATTAATAATGAACTGTTGTGACGTCAATTATTTCGTAGTCATTAAGATAAAATTTCCAGTAAAGACATTCCAATTTGAAAATCAATATACATATCTTTAAATCTGTAGTGAGATATTGAAGATCCACACATATGTACTAAATTTTTAAAAATAAGTCGAAGGCAACAGTTAACGACGATGATATTAACATACACTGAACGAACAGTCAGGTGTTTACAATAAGCAAACCTACAAATTCACTTTACAATTATAACGATGGTTAAATCAAAACAAACCCAAATGAGGCAATCGCGCCAAATATCGAAAAATTTGAAAGTAGGACGGGTGTAAATGATTAAGGAACATGATCAAAATTATTTGATTATACTTTGATAAATTTTATTATTGTTTAACTTTTCAATCTGTAAATTGATTGATTTTTTGTGAAATTTATTGATGAAAATGGACTCTAAAATACGTTTTTTAAATTTTTTTTTCCCCTTGGCAAAATTTTAAGGTTTTTAAATTCGGAATCAAAATGATGATAAAAATTCCAGGAATGTTGAATTTTAAGGTTTTTAAATTCGGAATCAAAATGATGATAAAAATTCCAGGAATGTTGTGACAAACCTGTACTTTGATTACCCACTACACAATCTCTTTTATGTTCAGCTATTCTATCTTTTAATCTCCTGCCGATTTCACCAATATACACCTTTTTGCAGCCCTTACAAGTGATACAACAAACGACACCCGACAAACAATCAATTCTATCGAAATATTTTTTTTTTGTTAATTAAAAATTGATCTAAAGAAGAAACATTGTTAAAATACACGTTTATGTTGAATTTTCGTGAAGAACCCTTTAGACGTTCAGATGAACCTTCAATACCTATAAGGAAGAGTAACTTTAAGGCCTGTATTGACATGTGAATTATTCCATTTATTCTTTTTACTACTACTATTGTAAATTTCGAAAATTCTTTCTTCAATAATTTCATTGATTATTAATTAATTAATTAAATAAAATTAATTAATCACTCGCAAACTGACTATTTGCTGCTTCTTGACGTCAAAGCTACATTTTCTCCTCAAATGTTTAGTAAAAAGTTAGATTTCAAAGGAACGCTCATTGTTCTTTGTCAAGCTTCTCATCAAGAAGTATGATTATGTATTGGCATTGACACAAATAGAAAGGTAAGTCTTTAAGTTTTTGGTGCACATAAAGTGTTTTAGTTGCGTAATTATAGAAAATCCAACAAGTTTTTATAAATAGGAATGCATAGATAGGGCAACTTGGGAGGCGCCAATACGCAATAAAGATATAGAGGGCACATGGACTATGTTACGGGATATCATTGTTAGAAGTGTGATCGAACTGTGTTATGTTCATGGCGGTTGTAGGGAGAATGTCTGGTGATGCGTGGTGGAATGATGATATTCGATCAGCCGTACACGAAAAGAAACAAGCGTATCAAAGGAAGTTGAACATCACAGGCGATGAGGAGATGAATATACTTGAAAATGATTACAGAAACATAAAGAGGAATGTAAAACTACTAGTCAAGGGAAGTGAAAAGAGCATCAAAACATAAGAAGAGAATAAAATGCAAATCGATTTCAAGGTCCATGTAGGGGGTAATGTAACCTAGAAAACTCACCTCCAAAAATCAATTCGATATGCTAGCGAAACGAATGGTTATCGGAGGGCAATTTTTTTCCTTCTTGGAAGCTGGAATCCATATTCGAGGCCGAAAGTCCCTGCGGATCGTCAACGCTCACGATAAATATTTTAAATTCCTTAAATATTGCATCTCCGAAGCAGCAGGAGAAAAATAACCACAACTGGCACGATATTCAGAATAGAAGAATAATGATTCCAACAGATATAGGAGCTTATTTCGGAATTTTTGAGTCATTATTTTGTATTTAATGTATTTTCCCTTCTTTTAGTGTTTTTCTTGAAATATATTTTTCAATAAGATACATTTGTTACGGGTTTTAATAATAATTCATTACAACTTTATAAAAATTATCACTCTTTTGTCTGTTGGAATAATTTTTATGTTCTGAATATCGCGCCAGTTCTGTTTATTTCTTTTTCTGCTGCTTTGGAAATGAAATATTTAAGAAACTTAACATATTTATGGCAAGTATCGAGGATCCACAGGGACTTTCTGCCTCAAATATAGATTTGAACTTCCAAGAGGAAAAAAAATTTCCCTCCAATCATTCGTTGCGCTAGTATTTCGAATTAATTTTTCAGGTGAGTAAAGAAGAAACAGCAAGAAACAGTTTCATAACTTGGCTTTGATTAGTATGAAGAGAAGTAGAAGTACATAGTTAGTCAACATTAGAAATAGCAAGGGTAAAATGCTATATGATACAGACGGGATACAAACGGCTTTGAGAGACTCTTTTAAGGAATTGTGGAGAGGCGAAGGTATAGGGCTACACAACTGCGACTAGTAAACCTGTTTGAGAGAGTCTGTGCCTCTGAGGTGAAGGATATAATTAAGAACTTAAAGAATGGCAAGGCTGCTGGTGTGGACAGCCATAATGCTTAAATGCTTAAATACGGAGGCATATCACTGGCAATGAATCACAGGCTTTGCGAGTAGATAAATTTATGTATCGACATGAAAGAAGTTCCAGATGTCTGAAGAAAGCGACTATCGTCCCATTATACAAAAAAGGGAGATGAAAGCAACTGCAATAATTACAAATGTATGAGCTTATTAAGTACCGTAAGTAAAATATATTTAGAATAATTTTTCATAGGGTAATCAAAATAACAGAAGAAAAGATATAGGAAGTCCAAAGTGGATTTATCCCACGGAATACACGGAAAAAAGTGATCCGTAAAAAAGTCATGAACTAGTAGCTAGGTCTTGGATATGAAAAAAATTCATCAGATATTGATGTATTTTCGTAAATAATCTGCGAACTTTGAGAAAGTATTGAACAACTCGATGTGAAAATTCTAAAACTGTTCATGACTTTTTTATACGTAAATAATTACAAAAATATTACGAGTGATTGGGAAACGATTCTCAGAGCACACACGAGCTTGCCCGTAAAATCTGGGAACTGGAAAGTAGGTTCCTCTGTACTGGGACCGCGCGCACGCTCGCCCAAATGCGCGGTGCTTGTGTGCGCTTGTAGGTGTGCTTCAAACTCGTCGGATGAGTAACTAGAAGTTCTGTAATACCTATTTTGTTCGGCCTCGATGGCTGCGCGCGTTTACGTACTCCTGATTTTTATTTAAAAAATGGTAAATCAGCAGTCTTGGAGGGTTCGAATCTTCTGAGTTGCGAATTTATAAATTAATATAAATTAAATCGCACAAATGAAATTTTCTCTCTTTATATTCCAGTCTGAATTTTTTAGAAACTGTTCGTAGGAAATTTGAACTGTTTGTAAAAAACTTCGAAATTCATCCATACATTTCTTATAGAAATAAGGATGTAATATTTCATTTTTTTATCTTTTTACATTCTCATCATAATGAGAAGGCATTGTTTTTATGTGAAAAATGACTTTCATGGATTCCATGAAATATCGACGTTCTGGGTCAGAAAAAATAGTTTTTACGTCGATGTCTGTCTGTCGTTGTCGTCGTCGACTATATAGTATATCGGATAACTTTTGAGAGACTTATTGGATTGGATTGTGCTTTTGCACACAGCTTCGGGGACCAAAAAGAAAGACCGAGTTCGTTAACCAGCTATTTTCGATAGAAATGCAAAATGGTATAGCATTTTCAAAATTTTTTAGACGATTTTTTTCAAAATTCAGGAATTCCATGGACGGCTATTCATACTAATTAGAAATTCAAACAATTTTTCTTTACGACTTTTTTCGATAAGGAGAAAATTGTCAGAGTTATAGCATTTTCAAAATCCCTCCAAAATCGAAAATGAACATTTTAAGCGAAACACAGCAAAATATAGTAAAAGTCAAATAACAAAAAACGTTACTTTCTGAAAGCCACACAAAAATGTCATAACAACTTTTTGAATTTTCTTGAAAAAATCAAGAGTTCAAATTTTGATCGCAAAAAAAAAATAAAGAATTATTATATTCTCGTCATAATAAGAAAGTATTAATTTTATGCGAAAAGTAACTTTCGCGGATTCCATGAAATTTCTACGTTTTGAGGCCGCCTGAGTGAACAAAAAATAGTTTTTACGTCGGTGTCTGTCTGTCTGTCGTTGTCGAAAACGAAATCTCTTTATTTATTTGAAACAAATTTGTTTATGTAAACTTTGTAAAATAAATGCAAAAAAAAATTATTGTGAATCAAACAATAAATAATTAAATACATTCGTTTTATTTTGTTCTGTCCAATTCAGCAGTTGCCAACAGAGGCACAATATTTACAAAAAATCGCGTTTTTCAAATATTCTAAAAAAACACTAATTGAATATTACAGTTTTCAATTCGTAAGATTTGAAAAGATGCGTACTACAGTTTTGTTTTAAAATCGGTCTTAAGCTGATGTCATGATTTGTTCGCCTAAATTATATCTACAAATTTGCTTTCATCCAAATTTTTATAGGACGTGTAGTTTTTGATTCAATCGTGAAAAATAACATGACAAATAAACCAGTTGAAGTTATGTAAAAACGTCTAGAGATTAATGGCAAATAAGGAAAGCATATTAAAATAATAATGAACAATAAAATTTGTTCTTTATTTTGCTATATCTGAATGAGCAGTTTGGAACGAGATATACAGATATTAATATAGTATACATTCAATATATTAAAGCTGAACATAATATAGGAAAATTTGCCAATTGGACAAATTTTATTCGAGTGCGAAGAACGAGATACATGATGAGAATGTGTTCGTTAAAGCCGAAGGATCTTTAACAAAAGAGAATTCACAATCACTAAATTTCTACTGTCAAAGATTTCACATTTATTGTTAAAGATTTTGTATAAACGTGGGGAAGTACAAAGACCGAGTGCTTAGCGCGAGGTAAATTATTTATCGAGCGCTAAGCGCGATATAAATATATTATCGAGCGCGAAGCGCGAGAATCAACAGTCGCGCGCTAGGCGCGCTCAAACTTGCGAGCCGCGCGCGACCTAAGTACAAGTTTGTGAATCTTTCGCAAATACATTTTTTTTCCGTGTGCGAATCAAATATTTAACTTGAGGCAGGCCACAGAAAAAAGTTTGAGAGTAAATAAAAAAGTTTTTTGTGCATTTGTTGACCTAGCAAAAAAGTTTCACAAGGTGGATATAAGTATACCTTGGGAAGTCCTGATAGAGTACGGAGTCAATGGATGGCTCTGACAAGAAATAAAAATAATATATGCAGGTGACAAAAAGAGTGTAAGGGTAAATGGGAAACTGAGTGACTGGTTCGATATTACTCAAGGTCTTAGGCAAGGATGCGTTATGTGTTCATGGCTATATTATTATTATATTCATGGACAAGTTTCTGAGGATGGCCCTCTTCGACGAAGAAGGTATAAATCTTGGGACAGTGAGGGTGCGTGGAATAGCGTTCGCAGATGATAAGGTTGTTATGGCAGAGTCAATCAAGGACTTGCACAGAATGTTGAGCAAACTGAATACAAGTGTGAGGAACATGGGCCTCAAAATTAACGCGAATAAAATGAAAATGATGGTGTTTGAAGGAAAGGGTGAGAAAACAATATGCAATATTTTCTTAAATGATGAAAGAATAGAACAAGTTGATAAAAACATATATCTTGGTAGTCTATTCGCTGATGACGGAAAGATAGATGCAGGGATAGTTAGGTGTATAAATTAGGGTAAGAAGATTATCAGTAGAGCGGGATCCATTGTCAGAAGTAAAAATATATCAGGTAAAGCTAAAATGGCGATACATCATTCTATACTTACAGCCACTGTGGCCTGTGCTGTTTGGTAGCGAGACCTGGACATACCAAGAAGAGGATAGGAGTAAAATTAATGCGTTTGGCATGCAATACCTGCGCATGGTGTGCTGTAAAACGCTATGGACAAAGTTAATGACGTAAGAATCCTCTAAGCATGTGGTATAGATGAGACACTATTTCACAGGTATGAAAGAAATTCGTTAAGATTCAAATAAATGAAAAAAATAAATATAATACATTTAAAAAAATAAAAATATGATAAATTTGTTAAGATGGTTTGGGCCTGTTGAGAGAATTAAAACTAAACGACTTACGAAACAAGTATATCAAGGTAAATGGCAGCGTAACCAGAGGCGAACCGAGGAAATATTGGTTTGAATGTGTGAACGAGACGCTAGTTCAAAGAGGCATACGAAACCTTAGAAAAAAGAGAGCTTGCATGAGAAAACGCATAGACATGAAGGAAGCTAAATAGGTATATTAGGACGGAAAAGTGTGGCAAAAAATGGTTTTTAAGGCATGCGTAAGGAAGAATGTTAGTGGAGTAAATGACGCCTGAAACAAAAGACCTTAGTTACTAATGGGCCCGAGTGGAGAGCATCACATGATGACTTTTTGAAGCTCCTCGCCTGCGGTGATCGCTAGAGAGATTTATCAGCGACCTGGGTGGAAGCAATGTTGTTGAAGGAACGTGTTATTTGAATAAACAACACGGGAATTCTAGAACAATAAAAAATCTATACCCCCCCCCATCACCCTTCAAACCCTTAAACCCATAACCCCTCAACCCCATGGCCTACGTAGTAGGCTTCTGTGCTCTTTGGTGTCCCCTTGCCTCTCACTCTTCGGGGTGCTTTTTGAAAGTGTGTTCCCCTTGCCTCACACGAATAGCAAAAATAACACGGAGGAAAAAATCCGTGGTTTAGCGCAAGAGAGTTCAAGGCGCTAACGCATGGACTATTCAACAGGCGCATGTCGCAGGCGTCTCTTGTTTTATTTCCAAGAGCTTCCACGGACTCTCTCGGTGAGTCTTCTTGCGATTTGCTTTTAGACCACGCCTTCTGCCTGTTGACACGTTCGCACCACTAAATGTTCGCAAGGAGACTCACCGAGAAAGTCCGTGGAGGCTCTTGGAAATTTTGCTCGAACTTTTAGAATTAATGCGTGACAAATGTTCACGCGCTAATGCCTACATTTTTCTCTCCGTGAATATAACAAAAAGATAAATTAACTGTATGGGTTAGGAGTTTATTGGGATTGATTGGTCAATGGATAGAGGCTTTATTGGGCTTTGGGCCTGTTCTTTAAAGTTATGCGAAATCCTGACGTTATGTGATTGAATGGACCTCGAATTTGGGATCAGCGACCCCGAAAACATATGACAGACATAGTCAGACTTCAGGGGTAATTTTTCTTTTTTTTTTGTGGAGCTGTGCAATATTTATAATTTATGTGATTTCACGTTAGAACCCAGGGGCCCGGGGATGAGGGAATCCATAATTTCAGTTTGAATATGCGTCTTACTTTCAGCTAGGAAAGTCTTTAATTTAAGGTCTTTGCAATCTCACACTTAATTTTTAGTACAAATATCGTCTTAATTTAACGTCGTTACTATCTGAATTGCAGTCTTTAAGTTTGCTTACTTTTATCATCAAAACACATTCTTAATTTCAGAATTCACACGCTTCTTTTTTCACGCCTTAAAATAAGTTGACTTTTCCACTTAAATTAAGTATTTGTTTTTTGCGTGTGCTCAAATATGTTGGAATACTTTACTTTGTCGTACAATGAAAGCTATAGGTAAGCGAAATTATTTCGAAAAATGAGTTTTTGGTATCAGTTGGCAAATGAATATTTAAAAATGCGAATATTAAGCAAAATTTACAGAATACAATGGTAAAATATATATGAGAAGTACTTTTTGGATGCCTGAAATTTGTAAGGGGAGTTGAGTAGCTGACGAAAAACCGGTGGCTTCCGGCATCCACCATGGCTCGCATTTGGTTTGTGTATTTCTGCTGTTGTGTCCACGACCGCCGTTCGAAAACTTTACAACGTAACACTTCGCAAGCTACTTAGCGCATTTCTTAGCTTGGACTTCATTTTAGATAAAACCGCGAGTACATTATGTAATAAAAACTGTTTCAATATTGTATTTTTTTCTCTTTGCTGGAGGGAGGGGGTGGCTGGAGAGCACAAAAATAAGAGGCGCCAAATGTTGTTGAGATCACTGGTTTATTTGATCGACCACACAACACCACACTGCACCACACATTCGTACCGGTTGACCACACGTCTCGTTGGCTGTCACACAATGAGAGAGTGCACTGAGTAACTACAATATGTGGCTATCGCGTAGCCACATACGCGCCGACATACGTCCGTTCGAGGCGACGTGGGAAGAGTAACTGGGGGAAGTAGGTGCACAACAGTCGTCGAGAGGGACCTCGACGGCCCTCAAGGGCGCCCTCTCTTGGACACGAGCCGTAAACCAAACATACCGCCTGCCTCGTTCCTTGAACGATTAGCTGCTAGCCGCCCGCCGTTAGGCCGAATTTCTATGCTCTGATTCGACTGAAGTCATGAGAGGCACCGACTGGTGCGTGGGCCCCATGCCGCTTAGCAACCCCGGCTTATGCCGTGCTAAGCTCAAAGGAAACCCACCAAAAACCTTTAAGAAAGTTGCAAGTCAATTAATGTCAATTACAATTTGTAACCTTGTGTCTAGGAGTAGTATTCGTATGATTTAGTTTCGCATTAGAGTGACGGGCGCGATCTAACGGCAAGGATTAAACCATTTAACAAGGGTGTCGAAAAATGGTGCGCTTAGTCGAACGATGCAAGTGAATCTCCGGGGAGTCAGATGAACCCAATCACTCTGCGGATCCCAGCAAACGCCGAGCTCGTTGATGATGCCATCGCTGTAAAGTTGAAGTCGGGTCGAGCGAAGACGGTCTTGTTCTGGTAAATCTTCTAGCAGCTCCGGTGGATTGACGATCCATTTGCGGAGACGAAATCCGCCGATGAGCTGTTCCTGAAGCCGGTTCGCTTCTCGAAGGTCGTTGCATCCCGCCGATATGTCGTCGACAAAGCGATCCTCCAAAAGAACTCGGGCAGGTGTCACAGCCAACTCATTAACAGTGCGTTGCAAATCGAGGTCTTGTTCGTTCACCGGAGTCTGCCGATGCATCAGGCAGGATTCAGCGCCGCAATCACGTTTGTGTCGTCTCCATCGAATCAGTACGCGGCTTGAATTGATTTGCAATTTGGGCCCAGGGAAGCGTGTCATTGAGACTGTAGCCAGTAGACGGAGGTGTTGGTGCGTTGAAGATTACTTCCAGGCGGCGATGACGATCTCCCCGTTGCCATGCTCCATGATGTGGTATGAAGTAAGTGGAGCGAGCTTGCGCGTGCACCTCGGTCCGCAGGAACAAAGGGCAAGCGTCGGCTCGATGGTAGCGGATCGACAGCTCGCAAATGGCGGAACCGTGGGTCGGCGAGATTCAGTCCTTGCCATTGGTCGTCGTCCTTGGAACTGTTGAGCAGGCAATGATTGCTGACGAAAATCTGTCGCGACAAGTGCCCCTGAGGACTAACTTACTGAGATCTCTGCTAAGTCATCGGGGGACCAGTCATCAGTTGTTCTTGTTGTGAGGCGGAAGGCTGTTGCTGAGTCGTCAGCTGAATCTGAGTGATCTGAGCGAAATTCAGCGAATGCTGCTGCTGTCCTATCCGGACATTAATCCTTTGGTTGACCTGCTGATTCGCCTGTTGGTTGATCTGGTCAGACTGTTGATTTGGTCGATTAGTCTGTTGATTCATCTGCTCTGCAGCTCCTGCATCTGACTCTGCAGGGGACTCTTCATCTGCATGATACTATCAGCCGAAGGCCCAGGTGTAAAAACCTCCAATTGTCGTCCAAGCTCTTCGAAAATGAAAGTGCTGTGTCAGTGCCCATTGGCTCTCCGATGTTGAGAATAAACGGGAGGGAGTTGCTGGAGAGCACAAGAAATAAGAGGCGCCAAATGTTGTTGAGATCATTGGTTTATTTGATCGACCACACTACACCACACTGCACCACACATTCATACCGGTTGACCACACGTCTCGTTGGCTGTCACACGATGAGAGAGTGCACTGAGTAACTACACTATGTCGCTATCGCGTAGCCACATACGCGCCGACATACGTCCGTTTGGGGCGACGTGTGAAGAGTAACTGGGGGAAGTAGGTGCGCAACAGTCGACGAGAGGGACCTCGACGGCCCTCAAGGGCGCCCTCTCTTGGACACGAGCCGAAAACCAAACAATATTTTTCATTGTAAAATTGGAAAGAGCACATGCGTCTTGCCCAAAAGGGGTACATGCATTAGTGAGAATGTGTTCCAATACTAAGGTACTTGAGTAAAAAGTTTTTATTGGATATTTCTAATCATTTCAGACAGCTTTTATGACTGATATATATTTTTTCACTTTAAACGGCAGATTCTCCTGTATTTTCAATCACCGAGCTGAATTAAAATCCTAAATTCATAATAAAATCTATTGTAACTATTTTAATAAAATCTTCTGCATGCTCCGCACGCGGGTTACTTTGCTCGCCAGTTTGAGCGCACCTAGAACGCGCGCCTTTTGGTTCTCGCGCTTAGCGCTCGATAATGAATTTACCTCGCGCTGCGCGCTCGTCTCTGTATGCCTTTGCTCATGAAGCCGTCTACAGCTGTGATTTAATGAACACATTCTCATAACGTATATCGTGCTGCGCACTCGATTGAAATTTGTCCGGAACACGACATTTTCGATATTATGTTTAACTCTATTACATCAAATGTATATTATAATAACTTTTGCACCTCAGTCCAGAACTGCTCATTATTCAGATAATGCAAAATGAAGTACTAATTTCATTTCTCATAATTACTTTATTATTTGCTCCTTACGTGGCATTAATGTTTATGCGCAGCTGACCTGAAAACAGAATCATTCAAATGGAAACCCCCTTTTTTCACATCTGCAATGGATACAGAGAAAAATTCTACGTTCAGATACGTACCCAAGTCATAGGTCAATTGTAACGTTCCAGGTCAGTTAAAGGTTATTTGAAATTAACAACGTTTTCCAAGAGGTCAGTGTAATTCCTGAAGTAAATTTCAACAAGAAATTCATTGGTGAGCTCTGTATTGATCCTGGCTGCAGCGTTTTGAATATTGTAAAATCATTATAGGAAATTTTTCATTAAAAGTTCCAGAAGTTCTGATGAGAGTTCTGTTCCTCCCAAAAGAGTTATATCGAAAGGTCCTATACCGTTTTTCGATACCTAAGTCAATACCTAAGGCGATACCATAAGTCCTATGCCGTTTTTTTTTCTTCATACGAATATTACGAATCGAAACTAAATTTTCGTATTACGATTATATACTTACTATCTTTCGCTAAAAGATTATTATGGCGCAAGCTGAACTTTCGGACCGAGAGAAGGTATCTCTATTAATGATGCGTGATTGGGGAGATCGAGTTCGATCTTATGATCAAGTTCGTTTGCTTTTTAATCGCACTTTCCGTAATGGAGAAGGGTTATATCCTGTCTCAAAATCAACAATTGAAAGAACTGTAAAGCGCTTTATGAATCATGGATCTATCAAGGACCTTCAGAGAACTGGTCGGCCAAAATCTGCAGGATCTGAGGAGATGCGGATGGATAGCCCAAGCATTTGTTGAAAACCCACACCTTAGTCTACGTCGAGCTAGTGATGAGCGTGACGTTGCTCCTGAGACAGTGCGAAATATTTTAAACAGCATTAATTTCCATCCTTACAAAGTTCATCTGGTACAAGAGCTCAATGAAGACGATCCTGATCGTCGGTTTGAATTTTGTGAAATTATGATGGACAGAATTGATAGAGATCCTCCTTTCTTGTACAACACAGTATTTTCAGATGAAGCTACTTTCACTTTAAAAGGTGAAGTTAACAGGCAAAATTGTAGATATTGGTCCGACAAAAATCCTGATTGGATGCTGGAGAGTCACACACAATATCCACAAAAGATTAATATTTGGGCCGGTATCTTGAATGATACATTGATAGGTCCTTTCTTCGTCGATGGTAATCTCAATGCCCGTGCATATGAAGAGCTTCTCAGAAACCAAATTGTACCAAGAATAAGGGAGATTACAGGCGATAATTTTCAAAATATTTGGTTCCAGCAGGACGGAGCAGCGGCTCATTACGGTAGGGTGGTTTGAGCATATTTGGATATTCAGTTCCCTCATAAGTGGATTGGAAGAAGGGGTGAAATCGAGTGGCCTGCTAGATCTCCTGATCTGACGCCTCTCGACTATTTTCTTTGAGGTTATTTAAAGAGCAAAGTATACTCAACGCAACCCCAAAGCTTAGACGAATTGCAGAATCGGATTCTGCAAGAGGCTACTTTGATTGATAGGGAGATGATTCGTAATGCTGTAACTCATTTTTACAATCGCATAGCTTTTTGTCAAGAAGCTCAAGGTTTTCAGTTCGAACATCTTCACTGAAACGTGAGAGGCATGGGGACTCACGCTAATCAAGCACCCCGGAACGTGAGAGGCAAGGGGA
>CAKNXH010062694.1:29080-50167 GCA_932178445.1 Andricus quercusramuli
GGGGACTCACGCTAATCAAGCACCCCGGAACGTGAGAGGCAAGGGGACTCACGCTAATCAAGCACCCCGGAACGTGAGAGGCAAGGGGACACACGCTAATCAAGAACCCCGGAACGTGAGAGGCAAGGAGACTCACGCTAATCAAGCAACCGAAAGGGAACAGAATTTACTACGTCCACGTCGTTGTTCCTGGGTAATGTTGAACGTAAACGTAAACTGCTTTGAAAAAACCTTGAAAAAACCTTGAAGATCATCACCAAGATCAATACAGAGCTCACCAATGAATTTCTCGTTGGAATTTACTTCAGGAATTGTACTGACCTCTTGGAAAACTTTTTTCATTTCAAATAACCTTTAACTGACCTTGAACGTTACAATTAACGTAAGACTTGGGTACGTACCTGAACGTAGAATTTTCCGCTCTATCGATTACAGATGTAAAAAAGGGGGTTTCCATTAAAAAAAAAAACAAAGTTGACCTTCAAAAAGCCTTGAAGGTCAACTTCAAGGTCAAAATGAAGGTCACCATTGAATTCCTCGTTGAAATTTACTTCAGGAATGACCTTCACTTTTTTGAAAAATATTTTACCTGAGGAAATATCCAACCATCCCGGGACTTTTTAGACACCCTGTATGATATGATATATGATGCGATACGATATGATACATGTGCTTATGCAGAGCTGTCAGCATCAGCTATGTTCCAAAATTCACTGCCTTTAAAAGTTGTCAAATTTCCCTACTTTTTAATGGATTTTCGGGTCTGTAAGCTATGCCATTTTTTTGGCATATTCGTTTCAAGCTCATTAACGTTCAACATTTTGACCTTTAAAATGATCCTTCATTCGTTGAGCTACCATTTTTTCTTCACTTACTGTTTTAACGTCAAAGCCAGAAGACTCGAATTTTCTCGCCACTGATTAGCAGCCTTATTTTGTAAGAACGGCGCAAAATAATCAAGGTCCCACCTTGCCAATATAAACTGACGTGGTAACCTCCGTCATTTTTGTCCCTAAATGGCAGGTAGCAATCGCAGCGGCGCCTATATTTCCGATCCCAATTGCACTTGTAAACAATCTTGAGAAAAGTTAGTATTTTAGTACTATTTTGTCTCGTAAGCACCCGTAACTTGGCTGTAACTTTATTCAGTATCCTAATGGGATTCCTAATGGGATAAGAAAGGACTAGAAATTACGACTGGTTTTTGAGATACAATCACTAGTGGATATATTCTCGTCGATTCTTAATTTTTCGTTTACGACGAAATGGAAACGACGAGCGACCGACCGCGGATCGAGACCTCCCTCGCGAGCGGACTATTGGTTTCCCAAGCTCTTCTCCTGCTTACTCTGTTCAAGTTAATGGTTATCGTTTTTTGCCCAATCACGGTGCGGGTGGCGAAGCTTCAATTTTACCGAGCAGCTTCGTCTAAGGTTGAATCGATTTGTGGGAATTCAAAGACTGCCAGAGGCTTCCAGTCAAAAACAAATTGGCATGAAAAATCACACTAAAAAATGGAGGCGGGAAAGTGTAAAATCAAACCTAATCGTGAAAAGAAGTAATTATATTGAACGATTCAGAACGACTCTTTCAGAGCAATGTTTACTATATTGGATTCAATACAATATGCGGGTATCTGTCCAATAATTTTAATGACTAGCTGCATATTCCACGTTCTACTGTGAACAATAATAATCATGAGAGATAGCAATGTAAAAAAAATTACTCGTTGAACAAAATCAACTGATAATTATCAACGAAAGATACAAAATAAATTTTCGATTTTTCTGGAAATCACACTACTAAGCTAGATGCAATGGTCATTAGTCAGTCATTCCATAGGGGCCATCCATATACCACGTGGACAGTTTATGGGGGGGGGGGGGTATGGAAAAATTCCTCTCTAGTCCACGAGTTCAAATTCACATAAAAATAAATCCATTTTTTTTGTTCGTCGGTGGAATGACGGGTTTTGATCTACTAGTCGTTTTTATCTCAAAAATATGTTTATTATAATACGAGCTTTCGCACAACGACGTTGAGCCTCATCAGGAATAAATATAATTTCGGAAAGGTATATAGTAACCTAACAAAATCAGATAATTCAACTTAGAGACATTCTTTTCTTTTTGAACAGGTGGAGATGTGAATTATATATATATACTTACATGCAGTTAAATTTGTTGTCTTTTTTTTATATAAAATATTAAAATTTCGGATTATGTGTGTAAAAAACTTTTTTAAATTGCAATGAAAAAACACACATACTCCTGGACATGCAGTCCATTTTATGTTAAATAAATAAATTTTTGGGCAGCACTCCTCATCACTATGGCTGCATGTCCAGGAGTGAGGTTATGTTTATCATTACATGACAATTTTGAAAAGAGTCGATCACTAGAGCCGCCTATCTTTTGTTTGTGATACTAGAAAAAATTGGAGGGAAATATTTGAAAATGTGTATAATAGAAATATTTAACGTCTATTGGTAATTAATATTATACTACGGTATATATCACTGAGGAAATCAGTGTCGGAGCGTTTTTTAACAGAATTACTATGTTTCATAATTTGAAACATTTTTTGAAATTGCGTTTTTTGTAATTATGTTCAGTACCTAATATTTTGGCATTAGAAAAGTCAAATTCGTGATCTAGGGTATGTGAGTGTACCTCTAGAGTCTCTTTTAAAATCATTCTTATGTTCCCTGATTCTATCTTCAATGTGTCGTTCTGTCTGTCCCACGTACAAGCGTCCGCATTCACATGGAATAATATAAATGATGTGGGTTTTTTGTTCTGTTGGAGTTTTATCTTTATTTTTGGTAAAACATTCAAAAGGATCTTTTCATATTTGAAAGTTATTAAAATATTAAATTCTGAAAAAGTTCTTTTGTAAAATCTCGTAAGTTCATTAATGAATGGTAAGACAATCAGTTGGTTAAGATCAAATTTTTGATTATTATTTTGGTTTGTGGTGTTTGAAATTTGGTTTTCGTTTTTTAAATTAGTACGTCTTTTATTAATATATTTTATGATGAAATTAGAAGGATAACCATTCTTTTTAAGTGTATTCTTGACCATATTCAAGTTTTTCTTTTTAAATTTACTATCTGAAAGTGTGACAGCTCTGTGAACTAGATTATTAATGACTGAAATTTGGTCTTTAATTGCAATGTTTGACTCAACATTGACATATCTCCCTGACCATGTTTCTTTGCGGTACCAGTTGGTTATAATGCTATTGTTAACTTTTTGTAAATTGATGTCTAGGAAACTAATTCCATCATCTTTTTCTATTTCGATAGTAAATTGTAGTCTAGGATGATATGAATTGAACAGGTCAACATGTCGTCGACGTACCTGTAGTAGAAACTCAGTTGAAATGGTCGTTTTTTTAACATTTGTTTTTCAATTCCTCCGTTACAAGATCAGAAATTATACCGGAAAGTGGGGTCCCATAGGGGTACCAAAAATTTGTTTTTAAAATTCATTCTGGAAGATGCAATATGCGTTGTCTAAGCTAAATTCTAATAGTTCTAACTATTGTTTAATTGGTATGTTTGTATGTTCTCTGACTTTAAACCAATTAATTTTGATATTTTTTAAAACAAGTTTTTTTGGAATTTTAGTAAAGTCACTAAGTCTGACAAAGGCAATACTTCAGTTGTTTTAAAACAAAGTGACTATATAGAAAAATGTGAAACTCTCCTACTTGATAAAAAAACTTACGTCAAATTAAATAAAAAATCCAGCTCATAAAGTACAAACTGAACTAAATAAATTAATGAGTAATCTTTTACAAATAGATTGTATAAATACTGACTTAGCTAAATTCTTAAAAAGTTATAATGGTAACGCTCCGAGATTTTACGGGCTACCAAAAATTCATAAAGAATAAATTCCTCTCAGACCTGTCACTTCCTTTATTGGATCACCTATATATAACCTTTCCAAATGTGTTAGTAAACCAATTCTACAAATCATTAGGAAAACTTCTTCTTATATGAAAAAACAGCTGGGACCCTTATCACAAAAATTAAAAATATTCAAATTCCTAACAATCATAAAATAGTTCTCTAGATGTCAAATCATTATTTACTAAAATTCCAAAAGAACTTGTTTTAAAAGATATCAAAATTAACTGGTTTAAAATCAGAGAACATACAAACATACCAATTAAACAATACTTAGAACTGATAGAATTTTGCTTAGACAACGCACATTGCATCTTCCAGAATGAATTTTACAAACAAATTTCAGGTACCCCTATGGGATCCCCACTTTGCGGTATGATTTCCGATCTACTACAGATACTTCGACGACATATTGACCTGTGTCTCTGACGACAAAATAGACACTTTACTCCATTTTTTCAATTCATACCATCCTAGACTACAATTGACTATCGAAATAGAAAAAGATAAGGGCATTAATTTCCTAGACATCAATTTACAAAAAGTCAACAATAGCATTATAACCAACTGGTACCGCAAAGAAACATGGTCAGGGAGATATGTCAATTTTGAGTCAAACATTGCAATTAAAGACCAAATTTCAGTCATTAATAATCTAGTTGACAGAGCTGTTTAAGAAACGAAAACCAAATTTCAAACACCACAAACCAAAATATTAATCAAAAATTTGATCTTAACCAATTGATTGTCTTACCATTCATTAATGAACTTACGAGATTTTACAAAAGAACTTTTTCAGAATTTAATATTTTAATAACTTTCAAATATGAAAATATCCTTTTCAATGTTTCACCAAAAATAAAGATGAACCTCCAACAGAACAAAAAACCCACATCATTTATATTATCCCATGTGAATGTGGACGCGTGTACGTGGGACAGACAGAACGACACTTTAAAGATAGAATCAAGGCAATGTCAAAGAAATGTTTCAAATTATAAAACATAGTCATTCTGTTAACAAACGCTCCGACACTGATTTCCTCAGTGATATATACTGTAGTTTGATATTAATTACCAATAGACGTTAAATATTTCTATTATACACATTTTCAAATATTTCCCTCCAATTTTTTCTAGTATCACAAACAAAAAAATAGGCAACTCTAGTGATCAACTCTTTTCAAAATTGTCATGTAATGATAAACATAACCTCACTCCTGGACATGCAATTTAAAAAAGTTGTTTACACACATAAACCGAAATTTTAATATTTTATATAAAAAAAGACAACAAATTTAACTACATGCAATTAAATATATAATTCACATCTCAACCTGTTCAAAAAGAAAAGAATGCCTCTAAGTTGAATTATATGACTTTGTTAGGTTACTATATACCTTTCCAAAATTATATTTATTCCTGATGAGGCTCAACGTCGTTGAGCGAAAGCTCGTGTTTTAATAAACATATTTTTGAGAAAAAAAAGACTAGTAGATCAAAGACCGTCATTCCACCGACAAACAAAAATTAATGCCACACTAGTCAACAAAAATTAACATCTTCATCATAAATCCGTTTTATTTAAATTATTTGGAATATTTCTAGGCATTTTAAATAAATTCCAATAATTTTAAGTGTTTCTTAAAGAAATTTGAAAATTGTAGGGTATTTTCGAAAATTTCAAGGATTATTTAGGAGATTCATTAAATTTCCAGGGATTTCAAAAGATTGAAAATAATTTTAAATATCTGGGAGTATTTTAAATATATTTGATTATTATAAAGTAATTCCAAAGGATTAATGATTGAAAGGGGGGGGGGTATATATTAAAGATTCTTTAAAGCCCTGTTTTGAGAACTTCCATGAACTCGATATTTTTCCAACGGTTAAATTCTGAATGCGACCAAATCTGGACATGCGTCTCGGCCATTGTCCTTTTAAGGAAAACAGAATTAGTTTCGAACCTCTTTTTGAACGAACAAGACGTGTCTCTCAAAACTGCGAAGGAAAAATTACAAATATTAAATTATTCTAAAGTTTGATCATTTTTCCTTTAAATTATGTATCAATTGCCTTTCAATTCAATTATACCCCGTGGCCGCACCGGAATCTACTCAAACGATAAGTTTTTCTTTTACTTTATACCAAATTATACTGAATCTACTGAAGCAAAATTTTTAATAGATTTCAATAATTTAAAGTGATTACAAAGGATTTTTGTAAATATTTCATACAAAATTTTTAACTGCGTATAGTTAAAAAAAAAAGTCTTATTGGCTCTTGTTTTAGAGGTAGGCCGGCAATCGGCAGATGGGAACATATGAACTCCTATTCTAATACAACGCTGCTGAAGGCTGGTGACCTTCTCAGCATAAATCACCAACCTATTGAGACTCTCGGTATCCTTTCTTATGTCCTTATACCCCCCCATCCTCAGTAACAGAAGTTTTGGTGGGACTGACGTTACAGCTTGACTCCACCATATGACAAATCACTGCTTAATTCGGACATGATTTCGACTCACAAAACAAATCTCGCGCATACAGGTGATAGTTGGGTGTACAATATAAACATGAATAATACAAACGATAAAGTAGCCTCGGAATGGACTGAAACTTGGATTGACGAAAAGCATGCACACGGTAAACGTAAAGGTCGAGTTTCGGGCGATGAATGGAGACTGGGTGTTTGGAATGCTAGAGGAGTGAGTGATCTTAAGATAAGAGAACTACGAGAAACTATGCACGTAAGGAAACTAGACATTCTTTGTGTACCTGAGACGAAGAAAAAGGGTCGTGAATTTATAAACATAGAAAATGGGGTGTTGGAAGGCGGTTGTGAAATATGGTCAGGAGTAGATAGCGAATCGCATCGTAGTCAAGGAGTCGGTTTAATTATGAATGAAAAAGCAAGACAACATCTCGTAGATCATAATTTTGTATCACCCAGATTGCTATGGGCTAGAATGAAGGTAGGAATCAGAAGATTATTTATCATAGCGTGCTACGCACCAGTTGATAGCGATTCGAGGAAAGTCAAGGACGCCTTCTGGCACACTTTAAATGATACAATAAGTACTTGCGACCAAGGTGAAAGAATAATTTTGTTAGGAGATATGAACGGATGGTTCGGCGTCCAATGTCAAGATACATATACAGGAGCGGTGCTAGGTAATTTTGGGGATCCAACAAGAAAAAATTATAATGGGGAAAAATTAGTTAGCTTATGCTTAGAAAAGGGCCTATTCATTACAAATACTTGGTTTCGACATAAAATGAGCCACACGTGCACCTGGTGCAATGGAAAAAAAACCGCAGTATAATTGACTTCGTTATTGCAGATGAAAGGCTAAGAGAACTAGTTACAGATACAAGAGTCATGAGGGGGCCCGAATGCAATACTGATCATTACCTTTTAGTCTTCAAGATGAACTTAGGGCAGGGATGGAGAAGAAAGAGAACCAAACAAACGAAAGAAACGCGAATCAAGGTCGAAAACTTACAGAAACCGGAAGTGCAAATAGATTTTCAGAATAAGATAAACGAACGCATAGATAAGGCAATTTGGGAGCCGCTTGAAAGGAATAAGGATATAGAGGGCGCGTGGGCTTTAATGCGGGATACCATTGTCAAAACTGCGATTGAAGTGTGTGGTTCGGCGAGGGTAGGAAGAAAGTCTGGCGATGCGTGGTGGAACGATGAAATTGCGGCAGCCCAAAAAGAAAAGAAAAAAAGCGCACAATAAAACGCTGAACATGACAGGTCTTAGCGATGAGGAGAGAAATAGACTCAAAAATGATTACAGACACAAACTAGCTGTGAATTCGATCTTGAGTGTTTCCACTTTGTTTGTATTTATAATTATATGGTGCTCATTTCACGAGCAATTTGCTTCCCGTTAGAAAATTTATTTGCTTCCTCATAGGGGAAGCATTAGTTATTTTTTTCAATAATAGACTAACCAAAGTCTTCATTTTGCTCAATTTAAAAATAGAAATGTACCAAAAATGAGAAATTACAAAATAATACAAAAAATGTTCTGAATACAAAGACAAATCAGACAACTCAAATCTTGCGTTCGAAATAATAATTTTTTGAGCTGGAAAAGGGAAAGGAAAAGTTCTGTCGCACCCTATCCCTTTCCCGGCTTTATTATTTCTTCACAAAAATTGCCATAATATTACTCTATTTGGAAATTTATGATCAAAAAGTCTTTTCTATTCATGCATCAACTTTAAATTATGTCTATGAAAAAAGTTTTTCTGTTTGAAACTGATGATTCAGATATAAATAAGCAGAACTTCCCTAATATTCAATGAAGTGTATTATTATTTTTATAGATGAATCAATTTGTCTCGAATCAAGAGATTTTTTCCATTCTTGCATCAATTTTGAATTATGTTACTGAAAAAATTTTTAATATAAAAAAATGATTTTCAAAATATATAAATTACCATAATTTCCCTACAATTCGACAAAATGCAATAAAATTATAGGTCAATCGATTCGTCTCGAATCAACACATCTTTTCTGTTTTTGCATCAACTTTGAATTATGTTAATGAAAAAAATTTTAATAAAAAAAATGATTTTCAAAATATATAAATTACCATAACTTCCTTACAATTTGATAAAATGCAATAAAATTATAGGTCAATCGATTCGTTTCGAACCAAGGAATCTTTTGTATTGTTGCACCAACTCAGAATTATGCTAATGAAAAAAGTTTTACTATAAAAAACCGATTTTCAAAATATATAAATTACCATAACTTTCCTACTCTTTGATAAAATGCATTATTATTATAGGTCAATCGATTCGTTTCGAACCAAGGAATCTTTTATATCCTTGCATCAACTCTGAATTATGCTAGTGAAAAAAGTTTTACTATAAAAAACCGATTTTCAAAATATATATATTACCACAACTTCCCTACTCTCCAATAAGATGGATTAATATTATAGGTCGATCGATTCGTCCCGAACCAAGGAATCTTTTATATTCTTGCATCAACTTTGAATTATGCGAATGAAAAAAGCTTTACTATGAAAAACCGATTTTTAAAATATTATTGAGTGCTAGAAAAAAATGCAATGAATACTTTGCGAAATCCTTTGGTCAGTTTCAAGATATTAGTGAGGAAAATAAGCTCTCCAAATTTCATCAATTTATCTGCAACCGTTTTCTAGTTATCGTGTTCACAAAAAAGCGTGACATCCACACATCCACACATCCACACATCCAAACATCCACACATCCACACATCCACACATCCACACATCCACACATCCACACATCTACACATCCACACATCCACACATCCACACACACACATCCGGACAATTGCTTAGAATGTTGTATTAGACATTTTTAAATTAGGTAGGGTTTAATTGAATGGAATTAAAAATTTTGAAAAATGTCACCATTACAAAGCTTCCTCTATGAGGAAGCAAAAGAGGAAAATTAAGCGTCTAGTCAAAGAGAGTGAACAGAAAACCAGAACAGAAGAAGAGAACAAAATAAAAAACTGCTTTGAAGGAATTATGAAACTATTATTTGAAGAGATGAAGGGAAGTAAAAGTACAGAGTTTGTTAGCATGAGAAACAGCAAAGGTGAAATGCTAGATGAGATAGACAGGATAGTAGACGCTTTAAAAGACTCTTTTAAAGAACTATTAGGAGGTGAAGATATAGGGCAACAAAACTACGACATTGATAATAATGCATTAGAAAACCCAATTGAAAAAGTCTGTGTCACTGAGGTCAGAGATATAATTAAGAACTTGAAAAACGGTAAGGCTGCTCGTATAGACAGTATTAGCGCTGAAATGCTTGAAAACGGTGGCAAGTACAAACCTCACAGGTTGTGCGAATTGATAAATTTATGTTTCGAGACAGGAGAAGTCCCAGACGATTGGAGAAAGGCGATTATTGTACCAATATATAAAAGAAAGGGAAATAAAAGCAACTGCAGTCAGTACAGAGGTATCAGCCTACTAAGTACCGTAAGTAAAATATACTCAAAAATACTTATCCGTAGGGCAGGGCTCTCGAGAAGGCAGTCAGTGACTGTAACGACTGCCAATTGGCAGTCGCGGGAATAGGTCAAACAGGCCCTCATAAATCTTGTCGTTCGACTGGTCCCTAGTCCTTCACGGTCATTATACCTCCCTCTGGAATAAAATATATTTTGAATTTGAGTACAAACAAAATGCAGACCGCCCGGTGTGAAGGACGCCGAGGCGTAATTCACCGTGACTGTAACCCTTTGCTCAATTCCTGGAAAACTAAGAAAAAAATGACAGAAAAAAAAGGTGGCAGTCATGCACTTGTCGTGGCAGTCAGCACCTGCTGAAAGTGGTGAGCGCTGCCGTAGGGTAATGGAAATTACAGAAGAGAAAATATGGGAAGTCCAAAGTGGATTTATGCCAGGAAGATAAGGTACAGATCAGATATTTAGTTTAAGACAGATCACAGAAAAAAGGTTGAGAGTAGGAAAGAAAGTTTTCTGTGCATTTATTGACCTAGAAAAAGCATTTGACAAGGTAAATAGAAGTAAACTTTGGGAAGTCCTTAGAGAGTATGGAGTAAATGGAGGGCTCCTACAAGCAATAGAAACAATATATACAGGTAGTAAAGCGAGTGTAAGGGTAAATTGGAAACTGAGTGACTGGTTCGATATTATGCAAGGCGTGAAGCAAGGATGCGTTATGTCCTCGTGGCTGTTTATCATATTCATGGATAAGTGTCTAAGAACTGCCCTCTTCGACGAAGATGGTGTAGATCTCGAAACCGTCAAGGTAGGTGGGTTAGCATTCGCAGATGACAAAATTGTTATGGCAGAATCAGTGGACGACTTGCAAAGAATGTTGAATAAACTTAATACAAGCATGAAGAACATGGGCCTCAAAATTAACGTGAATAAAACGAAAATCATGGTGTTTGAGGGTGAAAGTGAGAAAAGAGTATGCAACATTGTCCTAAGTGATGAGAGATTACAACAAGTTGACAAGTACGTATATCTAGGTAGTCTATTCACTAACGACGGAAAAATAGATGGGGAGTTAGATAGGCGCATAAATAAGGGTAAGCAGGTTATCGGTAGAGCAGGGTCCATCCTCACAAATAAAAACATATTAAAAAAGGCAAAAATGGCCATCCATAATTGCATATTCGTACCAACTGTACTATACGGTAGCGAGACATGGACCTGTCAAGAAAAGGACAGGAGTAAAATGAACGCGATCGGCATGAAACCTCTGCGCATAATATGCGGAAAAACACTGATGGACAAAGTCCAAAACGAGACAATCCTCAAAGAATGTGGTACAGGAGAGACACTAGTTGACATATGGGAAAGAAATCAGTTAAGATAGTTCGGACATCTTGAAAGAATGAAAGATGAACGACTGACGAAGCAAGTATATAAAGGTAAAGTAAATGGCAGATTGCCCAGAGGTAGACTGCCAAAAGAATAGTTAGAATCCGTGAATGAGACATTAATCCGAAGAGACATAAGAAGTCATAGGAACGCAAGAGCCTGCATGAAAAAATGCATGGACGTAAAAGAAGCTAGAGTAGTATGCCAGGACAGAAAAGTGTGGCGACAAATAGTTTATAAACAGAGTGACAATAGAGTGAATGATGCCTGAAACAAAGACCTTGGATACTAATGGGCCCAAGTGGGGAACCATACATGACAATTTTGCGAGGCTCCTCACTTGGGGTGATCGCTAGAGAGATTGATCAGCAACCAGGGTCGGAGCAGTGTTTCGGAGTGAACGTGTCATTTGAATAAATAACACGAAAACTCCAGATCAATCTAAAACATCTATACCTAACACTTATATACCTATCTACCTTATACCATATAAAGACCTACTTTACACCTATATACCTATCCCACTATTTTCCAACCGAGCAAGTCACGCCTACCCCGAAAGGAAAATGGCTTAATGGTATAATAATAGACGCTCGGACTTCACCTCAGAGGTCCGGGGTTCGATCCCTGAGCCGGTACCTCTTGAAATTTTTCTATGTACCTTTACCGAGGTTCTGGTGGTTCGGAACCCACCTTAAGCTGTGGGTCCCCCCATCATGCACTTGACTGCAACCCAGTCCGTGAATGATGGGGTAAAAACCAGGCTTTGCCCAATATGTCAGGGCACAGGCTCTTATCAGGTCACTTGATTGCATTATAATAATGCGTCCGTGACTGATAATATATATAGCGGGACTACCTCGTGCATAATATTCAAACAAACAAAAAATCCGACTCTAACCAAAAATGCCTTCGACATATTGGGCTGTACCATCTTAAGCCTGAGAGAAAAATGAGTTTCCTCATTTTTTTTATGATAGGCGTAGGGATGTGGCGACCCCATCGCCCAAGAGCTCCGGCTCTTGCAGTCAGCCGCGTTGCTGTGGGCTAACTCCCCAATGCAACGAATTATGCGGTTACGACACAAGTATCGCGCAGTGCCACCCACAATAGGCCTCTCTCGGATGGAGGCCATGGTTCAGTTGGGAGTGGCAATAGGAACGAACCGAGGCGACGACCAGGCAACGACCCCGGACAAACGCGCGAACATCGATTTAAATGGTCGGACCAACTCAGGAGGGACCTTCTTACCTGTTGGCAAAGAAGCTCACCGGCGCGGAAAGGATTCATGAACAGGTTACATGACCGTTGGGGCAATATGCACCCGGAATATGCTCATAAAACGCCACATTATTTGAGAGATCAGGTATCCTTCTTGCGAAAAAACGGATATGAAGCTCTTTATCAACAGGAAGAGGAGCAACATCCTCCAGCGAACATTCCACCCGTTTCAGCAAGACCACCTTTACAGATAGTCGATAATGCCAACATGAGAAGTAGGAGATCTATCCACCAAAAAGTCTTCCTCAGGATGGACAAATTAGCTGAAGCTAATACTGCTCTCCGCGATTTGCTCCCTGAAGATGTTAATCTCTGGAATCTGAACTGTGCAGTTTACGAGAAGGCGGTTTCCCTGCTTGGCGACGATAGAAGTAACGATACTTCGGTACGTCTGAGTAAGACACGCGAGCGTATTGCACAGCTTCAGTTCAAAATTGAAACGGCGAGACGGCATGCATCAAATGTTCAGTGTGTGATTAGCTACATAACATCAAATAAAAAGTTCACTCCAAAAGTTAGGGCAATTGCTCGAAACTTGAGAAAAGCAAATCACACGCTGAACAAGTGTAAACTGTCGACCATCAAGCAGCACTGGACGCAAAAAATAAGATGTCTTTCAACAGCAAAACAGCGCCTTGAACGGCGACTCAAGTGGATTCAGGAAAATTCCACCTTTTCTACTAATCCTTCCCGTCTGTTCAATAAAGCGTCATGTGTAGTTAAAAATCTGCCTCGTCGAGAAGAGATTCAAGTCTTCTGGGTGCAAGTATATGGAGATACTTATCAACTAAATGAAGACGCTTCTGATATATCACTCTTTCGTAACTTTTGCCAATGGCAAAGGTTACAAGGTCCAGAGGAAGAGTGTCCACTAATTACTGCTGAAGAAGTGAAGAAAGTTATCGCTAGAACTAAGAACTTTTCAGCGCCAGGGCCAGATAAAATCAACAACTTTTGGTGGAAGAAGTTTACTTCTACGCGCCAACATCTAGCTCGTATATTTACTACTTTCTTAAACGGAGAAGAACCCGTCCCGCAGTGGCTAGTGGAAGGACGCACGGTATTGATCCCTAAGACCGTAGATTTGTCAAGTCCAAAAAACTACAGGCCCATAGCTTGTTTAAACACCAACTACAAGCTATTCACTGGCATCCTCAAAGAGAGGATATTAACATCTATCGAGCCGGTATGGAGTGTAATAGTCGAACAACGTGGATGCAAGAGAGGGCTGGCAGGTTGCAGGGAGAACCTGTTAATAGATAGGTGTATTACTCAGGACTCGATTAGGTATCGACGCAAACTGTCCATGGCTTGGATTGGTTACCGTAAGGCATTCGATAACACGAACCATGAGCTACTTATTAAGCTCCTTGAGTGCATGGAGGTGCATCCAAAAATAGTGAGATGCATAAAAGAGCTTATGCTCTTGTGGAGGACAAGATTCGTCATAACATCTGACAAAAGACAAGTGACTACAATCTTTGTCACATATAAGAGGGGGGTCTTTCAAGGAGACTCTCTAAGTCCGATACTTTTCTGCATCTCCCTCTTGCCTCTATCTATTGTGCTCCGAGGCAAAAGCTCTGCATACCTATGTGGCCCGCCGAACAGAAGAGAATATAAGGTCAACCACCTTTTATACATGGACGACCTTAAACTCTTTGCTTCCTCAAAAAAGGACCTTCACATCCTTGTAGATGCGGTAAATAGGTATTCTAAAGCGATTGGCATGAGCTCCGGACTGGACAAGTGTGCCTGCGTCCACCTACACCAAGGAAGACTAGAAACTACATCATCCCGTGACGATCAGGATGTTCAACTAATAGGCGGAAATACCATTCAACATCTTGGTATTGGAGAAACATATACATATCTTGGAATACCGCAAGCGGAAACCCAAAATGTGCATAACTTAAAAACGGCCCTTGGAAAAAGGTATCGCCAAATTCTCAGAAAAATTTGGGCTTCCGAATTATCTGGAAAGAATAAGATCCAGGCGACCAATATGCTGGCCGTTCCTATACTGCTCTACACGTTTGGTGCAGTAAAATGGAACGTCGATGAGTTGAAGCCACTTGATCGAAGCACACGCAAGATGATGACAATACATCGAAGTCTTCATCCTAGATCTTCCGTACCTCGGATATATCTCCCTCGCGATGAAGGGGGTAGAGGCTTGCTAAGCTTAGAGTGTCTTCATCGAAGAACGGTTCTGGCTACAGCCTGCTCAGTTCTAAAAAAGCACGGATTCCCTTATGCGACTTGTACATCAACATGAAGTCGCCAATGCTGCGGTGTTTTTATACCATGCCGCAGATAGGGCCGCAGAGGAGCTTGACCTCCCATTTAATTCCAGCGACACTACACATGGGCTCGCATCACTAACACCTCTGGTGCTCAAAAGTCGTATACAGGAAGCAGAACATACGCTCCTACTAAGAGAACATGCTGACAAACCCCTTCATGGTAAGTTCTACGGCATCATACGTAGAGAAGAGCTCTCAATGGGTCTGTCCAACATGTTTCTCAAGTCTGCTGGATTGAGATCGGAGACCGAGGGATTTCTTTTTGCCTGTCAAGACGGCGTCATAGACACCTTAGTTTACCGCAAGCGCATAATGAATGTACCTGTACACGATACCAACTGCCGAGCGTGCAAGCAAGAGCCCGAAGCACATGGACATGTTCTCAGTGGATGCTCTAAATATGCATGCTACGCGTACATAGAGAGACACAATGCAGCTCTAAAAGTGTCATATTACCATCTCAGGCATTTCCATGGTGTTGATCTATTGCCCGTCTTGCCATACGCCCAGGGGGAGCTCGAGTCAGTTCTGGAGAATGATCAGTGTAAGATCTACTGGAATTTCTCATTCTCCATCACTCAACGTATCAGTGCTATGAAGCCTGACATTGTCCTCCAAGACCTGAAGAACAAGATCATTTACGTGATTGAGTAGGCTGTACCAAGGCTACAAAGTCCATCTTATAATTCTCATAATCGGCTGTCTTGGAGGTATGAAAGCTTCATTTATCAGCCAACTCAACAAGATTCCGGCTTGCCAGCGTCAGGCTCATTTCATCGCAAACCGGATGCAAAAGGCTGTTCTCCTGGGATCACTCCATCTGGTCCGTCAACACTGTTCCTCTTAAATTCTGAAAAGATTGGTAGCTCTAAAAAAGTATCCAGGGGTGGAACCTTCATCTCCAACTGTCTTGTCTGCCGCGTAAGGTCATCCGCGGCTAGAGACCTGACTCTAAGGAACAGTGTTGCCCGATGTTCTCACGCGTAAATTTCCCGCTCTTGCTTACCTTCTAGGACAGAAGGAGCAGAAGCGGATGACGTACACGTTCCAGTAGCTTTGGGATTGGTTTCTTCAAGGAATCATGATCGAAGCTTCCGGATCCTACAACTTCTCTAAATAATATTTAGAGGTGGCGCAAGCCCCATGAAGTTTAACATGTATTTCCCATAAGGAAAAAATACGTTTTTGTAAATGTTATTCAGATTCCTCAATATTAGCTGAATCGAGTTGAAATTCGACGTTTCTCTTCAAAATTAGCCATAGAATACGAAAATATTACTTTTAAAATATCACCCCCCATAAGTCTGTTTTATAGGTGCCAAAAACCCATAACTGAAAAAATGGGTTTTGCAAGTTTTTGGCGCTAATTATGATTTTTTGCGTTTTTTAAAATGCAAATTGTTTCGAATGCATAAAATACTGCTTTATACTAATGAATAGACGTTTAAAATAATTGTTTAAACAATGTATTATTATTTTTAATAATATTCTCTGAGAATGGAGATAGAAATTAGAAAGTCGCGGTTTTGAAAAAAAATTTCCACTTTTTATTCACTTTCCACTTGCAGTGAGTTAAATAATTAATTGAAGTCAACAAAATTATTTGTTTGAACAGTTCATTATTATTATTGATAATAATCAATCTGAATATAGCTAGAAACTTACGGTTTTTTCTGAAATATATTATAATATAATATAAAAAAAAGATATATATATATGTATATGTATATATATATATATATGTATATATATATATAATTAAAAAAAAAGTTAAACAACCACCGCAGGGTACCACTAAGAGCAACTGCCATCTAAAAAGAAAATGTCAATAGCCCCCAGTAGAACTGCGGTAAAATACACCTATGGCCACGTCTCACATCCGTGAGATGGGTGGTCACAGGGCACGACGAAATCACAACGACAGGCCGGCAAATGTGTGTCTTGAGGACACGAAGCGACCCGAGGATGACAGCTTTCTACATCCATCTCGCAAGTGCCTTGGCATATTTTTGGCACGCGGGTATGGCTTTAAGGTTACGAACCAGTGATAATTCAGCACCTCCGAGAGCACCTATCACAAAGACAATCACTCGTACCGAATATTTTGGGTACAGTCGTTTCAGCTCTCTTCTAAGGTCTTGATACCTCTCCTCTTTTTCTTTCTCCTTTGCAGTGATGTTGTATTCGGACGGAGCCGAGAATTCGATCACGAATATCGTTCGTTTCTCGAAGTCTTGAAAAACACTGTCAGGCCTCGAGTGCGCAACGGAGACTGCTGCCCGAAAATCGTAGTTCCAGAAAATCTGGCACTTCTCGTTTCGGACAATTGCCTCTATATCCCTTGGAGCGTTCGGCAGGGCAGGGTCGCGACCATCACCGTAAGAGCGACAAAGGTGGTAATAAAGTACTCTTAGGGCCGCATCATGTCTATAGATATACGTTGTTCCTACGTAGGTCGGACGCCCCGATAGTACATATGTGTTCTAGGTACTCAGCGTGTGAATGACACGCTCTGCACCTATCACTGGGAACTTCTTGACATAAAATGCGGGCGCGGTATGCTAAGGTGGAGATTACACCGTCCTGGCATGCGAAAATGAAGCCCTCTGTACTTAAATTGAGCCCTGATGATTTGAGGAAAGCAAAAGTTTGCTCCTTTGACAAGAACTGTTTTTCTACATTTCTGTGAAAGTTTCCGTGCATATGCTTGTCGAGTAGCTCTTGGTGAAATTTTCTAACCTCTGCTTTCTTTACTCCGGCTTTTAGACGTGAAGCATCTAGATGGAGTAATGCACTTTCCTCACTTCTAATGTTGAAATTCAGGCCAAGGGCCTCGGCAGCTTGCTCCGCGGCTTCGTAAAGGAACACTCCTTCGCCAATCATCTCGTGGTTTCTGATCATCTTTAGGAGAGGATCTCTGCCATTCGCAACGATGTAAGCTGTACTTAAAACAATTCGGTTATGAAGACATTGGAGATTCAGAAGTCCGCGTCCGCCTTGACGGCGTGAAATGTATAATCGCGGAACTGACGAATTGATATGCAAGCTTTTATGCATATACATGATCTTACGCGTGGTGACATCAAGGGCCTTAAGCTCGTTCTTCGTCCATTGAACCACCCCAAACGAGTAGAGTAGAACCGGGACGGCAAGCATGTTAGTCGCAGATACCTTGTTCAACGCCGACAGATTGGAAGACCAAATCTGTCTAAGAAGATGTTTGTATCTGCTTTGGAGAGACTCCTTCACTGATGTTACGTCCTGAATGCGGCTTTGAGGCACGCCCAGGTATGTATAGGTCTCTCCAGTGTTAAGATGTCTAATAACACTTATATCCATAAGATCAGGGTCCTTGGGAACGCCAGTAATCTTTCCTTTCTTTAAATGAATTTTAGCACACTTGTCCAAACCAAAGTCCATCCCAATCTCTCCTGTGTAGTTCTGGACGATATTTATAGCAGTTTGAAGTTTGCTTTTACCAGCGGCATAGATCTTCAGGTCATCCATATAAAATACATGAGTGACCTTATGCTCACGCTGATTAGTGTCGCCACAGAGGTATCCAGGAGAATTTCGTAGTGCGAGAGATAGAGGCAGAAGTGTGATGCAAAAAAGCAAAGGGCTCATACTATCCCCTTGAAAGACGCCCCTCTGGAAAGTGACCTTGTTCGTCGTCAGACGATCATTCCTAGATGAGATGGTAAATTTAGTTTTCCGAAGAGGCATAAGTCTCTCTATGCATCTCACTATGTGTGTATGTGCCTTCAAGCTTTCCAACAGACAGATGATAAGTCTATGAGAGGTTGAATCGAAAGCTTTCCGGTAGTCAATCCAGGCCATTGACAGGACGCGCTGATGGGCGGCAGCGTCTTTACAGACATACCTGTCAATTAGCAGGTTCTCTCGACAGCCTGCTACACCTTTTTTCGAGCCTCGTTGTTCGTACATCTCTCGCCATACAGGCTCAATTCGTCGAACGATCCTGTTGTTCAGGACAGCTGTAAAGATCTTATACAGTGTGTTTAAACAAGTTATTGGCCTGTAATTCTCTGGCCTGGACAAGTTGCCTTTTTTCGGTAGAAGTATAGTGCGTCCTAACACCAGCCACTGCGAAATGGGCGTCTCCGACTCTAATTATGAGGTGAATATGCGGGCCAAATGTTGGTATATAGAAGTAAACTTCTTCCACCAAAAGTTCTTAATACAATCTGGTCCAGCACCGGAAAAGTTCTTCGTGCCTCTAAGTGCTTTTTTCGCCTCTTCGGCAGTGACTGATGGGCACTCCTCCTCAGATTTTATGAGGCTGTCGCAAAACTCCTTGAAGCGGATGATATTGTCAGTATCTTATTTCAACTCTAGTGTTTTCGGGATCTTGTACACCTCTCTCCAAAAAGTCTCTACCTCCTTGGGCTTGGGTGGATTTTTTACAAAAACAGGGGGATCACTGAAGAGGCGTGATAAGTCAGCAAGAAACTGTTGATTCTCCCTGTTCCATCTCTCCTTCTTTAGTATCCTCCTCCTTGCGTCAGATAACAGCCTTCTTTTGTCAACAATATGCTTCTTGATTGTCAGCAGCTTTGACTTGTTCAGTGTGTGATTCAAGGTCCTTAGGTCTTGGGCGAACTTTCGAACCCTTTCCGTGAACGGTCTACCAGATGTTATGCAGTCAATCACACATTGAACACGGGACGCATTCTGTCTTGCCCATCCAATTTTCTTGTTCAGTTGATGCAAGCGTCTTCTGGTCTTCTGATCCAACGTCGGTTTCAGCCTTCGATTTGAATCAGCCAAAGCTCTCGCAGCACCATAAACTGAGAAATTGATGGTCCAGAGGTCGGACTGTTGCGAGATATCTCCACGGAGGGAGGCATCCATTTCAGCCAGATCTTGGGGCTTAAGAGGAACTTGCATGTTGATGTTCCTCCTTGTACTGAAATTGCGATCATCTTCCAGAAGGTGCCTGCTTTCTGCGGTTGGTCTTAATATCGTTTTATCTTCGTCTGCGGCTTGTTCAAGCAGCGGTTGAGGAAGCGCTCCGCGTACATATCCATTTTTCCGGAGGTAGTCGGCTTGATTTCGCAAAGACTGATGCGAAACGTATTGAAGCTCTGGGTGTTTCTGGCACCACAGAGTATGCATACGCGCCATAAAGCCTCCGCGAACAGGGATAATACTGGCATCGTAGCAGTCTAGCACGTCATTCTTAAGTTGATCCGTCCACTGAATGTGGGCATTTATATATATATTATAAAATTAGTCACGATAATAATTTGTTCAAGCAATTATTTTTGATAACTTTAATTAATGATCACTTCACTCGAATTGAGAAATGGACAAAAGTTAAGAATTCAGAACAAGCCGCACCTATCTAGTATTAATATACAGATAGCTATAGACTGTAATAATTTGTTTAAACAATTATTTTTGCTATTTTAAGTGAGATATTAACTAACTCCAAGTGAAAAGTGAACCAGAAGTTGAAAAATTCAGAAAAAACCGCAATTTCTAGCATTATTCGAAGACAATATTATTAAAAATAATAATAAATGTTTGAAACAATTAGGTTTGTTAACGTTCATTAAAATTAATTTCTAATTGAAAATTGGACGAAAAGTGGACAATTTAAAAAAAACCGGCGACTTAATATTTCCATTCTAAGAGAAAATTGCTAAAAACAATGATAAATTGTTTGAAAAATTTATGTGAACATCTAATTATCAGTAGAAAGTAGTGTTTGATGTATTAGAAACAATCTGCATTAAAAGAACCGCAAATAAATCGTGATCCGCGCCAAAAATGTGCAAAACCTTTTTTTCACTTATGGGGTTTTTTGTGACCCTATAAACCAGACTTTTGTGAGTAATATTTTGAAGAAGTGATATTTTATTCGTATTCTATAGCTAATTTTGAAAAGAAATGTTGTGTTTCAACTTGATTCAGCTAATATTGAGGATTCTGAATAAAATTTACGAAAACGTCTTTTTTTCTTATGGAAAATACGTGTTAAACATTCATGGAGCTTGCGCCACCTCTAAATATAATATTTTCCAAGGAAAAAATGGATTTATTTTTGTATGTATGCGAACAAATTTCGGGGCGTTATTCATTAAAATTCGAAAAAAAAATTCTGATGCATTTTTGGACCAGTGAATTCGAATTTCAAGTCAATTAATCGATCCTTTTGGCCTCCTTGCTTTTGAAGA
>CAKNXH010062694.1:50267-89896 GCA_932178445.1 Andricus quercusramuli
GGGGGGGGTGTTCTTGAAAATTCCAGGGCTGTCCACGATGGGGGGAGGGGGTTCAAAAAGTTGTAAAAAATTGTCCACGTGGTATATGGATGACCCCATAGTAGCCTGAAGTTACGAATAAGTTTCATATTGCAACTCTTCCAAGGATGTGTGGAGTTCTCAACTTACGACGTTAAAGCTGACGCCGAAGGCCAGGCAAATATATCACCCATGGTACCTTCACACTTTTCTAACTTTTCAAAATTCAAGATAAAAGTTCTTGAAGGAGTCGAGATGAGAGAAAAAAGCAACTTTTACGTTCTGTACAATATTGGTAACAATACAATGATTTTCACTGAAAAAGTATTAATTGCCCCAATGGTTTTCTTTTATTTTTGAAAGAATTTCAACGATGGAAAAAAAGATTTCAGGTACTGTCCAGCATTCTAGACGAATACGCGCATTCAGGGAAGCAGGAAAAAAAGAGAATGGGCTAGTCAGAACAAGAAATAAAATGTAATTACATTGTATGGTTAACGCCCTATTTAATATTCCAGTTGGATGCGAATCACATTAAAAGAGACGACTTTATAGCCTCTGGAAAAGTTATTCGGGGGGGGGGGGGGGGTGATATTTCCGCAAACTTTTCATCGCCTTCAACTCGCCTCTGAAAAAGCTTTTGCTTTATATAGAACTTCCTCTCCACATTCCCATCTTGCCGAGTAAGAAGGTAATAACCTTCTTACCTCAGTGAGAAATGATTGGCAATCAAAGTTGGTATAAGTCGTAGGTGCTAAAAATCCGGGGAAGAGTACATCGGATGGAAGGAGAGGAAAAAGGACCCTCGATCTTTTCCAAGGAGTCTCGTTAATATCTCCTCGTCGACCTTTCGTTTTTTTCCTCGCCAAGTCTGTCCTCCCTCTTCATCATTCCCGCCGTCTGTCTTTTGCCTGGCCGCTTTCTAGAAAGAAGACTTCTTGACTTTATGCGACTCTTGCCACATCAGCAACGTCCTTTCTTTTCGGGTTTCGCCAAATTTTCAACACTCTACTCAAGTGCTACTGAATTTGTATCGACATGACTCAGCACGTTCTTCAAAGAGTAATGATAATATGATGATTCGAAAAATCAAGATTTGATATTTTAGGCGTTGTCCATAAACGACGTCACGCTGTTATTTTTGATTTTCAACCCACCACCTCTATTTAACATTGCGTCTATACAGAAAAATCCTTATACTTTACCCTCCGCCTAAGTACGTGCTGTCATTTATGTATGACGTCTTGCACATCATGATAGCATATAGGCGTTATGTATTCCAGACCACTTTGATATTTTGTCCTGTTTACACATGTGCAAAATATATTTGAGTTGAGTTCAGTTGCTTGATAATTCAATCTTGAATAATTTCTGACTTTAAATCTGGAAATTTAGGAGATACTTGCATTCTTTTAAGACAGGGTCAATATAACAATTTTAGAGATTATTAGATTCTCATCCTATAATGAGAAGGTATTAAATTTGTGTAAAATTTGACCCCCCCCCCCACGTTTTTGTCAAATTTCCGCGTTTTATGACCCCCTGAACCCAAAATACAGGGTTTTACAAAATGTCTGTTAGTCTGTAGATTTTTAGTTTGTTAGCACGATAACTTTCAAAAGATTTAACGTATTGGATTGGGCTTCGATATACTCTTTGAGTTTCATAAAATTAAGGTCAAATTTGTTAGCCAGCCATTTTGGATGAAAATTCAAAAAGTGAGCACATTTTGAAAATTTTTGAGAACACTTTTTTTGGATATTTGAAAATTCTATGGACGTATATTAATATATACATGACTTTCTTTGATGAAAGAAAAATTACCAGAGTTATAGTATTTACAAAATTCCAAAAAACAAACAAAAATGAACATTTTAAGCCAAAGAACGCACGATATGAAAAAAAGTCAAGAGAAGAAAAATGTTTCTTTTTGAACAACCTACAATATTGTCACAAGACTTTTTTTAATTCTCTTGAAAAATCGAAAATTCAAATTTTTATCGCACAAATAATGAAAAATCAAAAATTCTATTTAGCGGTTAAACTATACAAGATATGAATAAAGATAGAGTGACAAAAATTGTAGGCTCAAAAAAGATCTACAAATTTGTTATGAATCCCTTTTTGATAGGACGAGTAGTTTTTGTTTCATTTGTGAAAAATTGATTTAAGAATAAAATAAATTATTTTTCAGACAAACGACACAAACCATTACAAAAATTAATGGACAAAAGTTGTTTACTCAGAAAAGAGCTACAAGTTTTCTATTATTCATTTTTTGTTAAGATGCGTAATTTTTGTTCCAATCGTGAAAAATAATATTAACATTAGGAGAAAAATTTTGGAAAAACGACCCTAGGTACGAAAAAAGGTGAATCGACAAACGTTGTTCAACCAAAAAAGATTAAAAAAATTGATATAAACTTTTTTCATAAAAATACGTTTTAAATAAAAAAATTAACTTTTTGGAAAAACAATACACGCTACAATAAGATTTTATCTAACAAAATTTTTCGTCTAAACTACATTTACAAATTTTCTTGAAAACCACTTTACGCTAGGATGCATATTTTTGGTTTTAATCGTAAAAAATAACATTGAACATAAATAAATTAAATTTATGGAAAAACGACACAAACTGGAGTGAAATGCATAGTAACAAAATAATTTTTTTTATATGATGCACACTTTTTTCAATTATAAAAACAAGACAAGGAAAATACAGCTGTTTTCAATATCGATGTATATTATGAATTGTAATATTATACATTTAGTGAAATGATATAAAATTTTCACGGTAGCTGAGGAAAAAATTAAATGCAAAATCAGCATCAAATATTACAGTAATCATGATAAATACAGTTTGTACTTCATTTTGCAATATCTAAATAAGCAATCACAGGCCGACGTACATAAATAAATTTAATATAAATTTGATATAATAATTGAACATATAATGTAGAAAATTTCGCATTTTGGATATATTTCTTATTCTTTATTTGTTATAGGAGGATTCGCAGTGCTATACCCTAGTCTGCTCTAATTTAAAAAGAAGCTAATCGGCAACATACGTGAAACGGCAAAAATACATGATTAAATTTGAGTTTTCTAACCTTACTCATATTTTTGAAGCTGTGGAAACAGGAAACTTACCTATAACAAAAAGAAACAAAAAATAAGATATGATCCAAAGAAAACTCAGACTTCTTAAATCTAATTTTTGTTGGCAGAACTTGTTGCTGCAACCTTATGAGCATTATCGGTGTTTGAGGTAGATTGTTACATATTTCACAATTGTTCATGTACAATCACATCAGACAATATCGCCATACGCAGTCTGGTCATTGAACTAAAACTGCAAATAATGTGAGAAAAGATCATCTGAGGATTGTCCCGAATGTTGTTATTGCTGTATATAGCCATCTGGCACATGGACAGGTGGTTGGAATTTGCGAAGAGGAAAGTGATAGGGTGGTAGGGTGATGGTAGGAGGTTGGAAGGAGAAAAGAGCCCGCGACCTTGTCAGGGTATGCACGAGGCCGTGTGCGTCCACGCCACGGTTGTTGCGATGGTTGCGATGGCTTCGAGGATCGGAGGTGATTATGGGAAGCGAAACATCAGAGAAGCCGCCTCCTGCGATGACGGAGCGATCTTCGCGAAATAATCACCCGTCCGTCGGTCGTCTCATCTGACCAAGTCTCTCTTTCGCTTCGTGATATGGTCCGCAGGTAAAGCAGATAGGTGTATAAATACAAGGCGTTTGATTAATCACGTTCCTGGCGTGCCGTGGAATCGTGCCTTGTGGGCGACGGATGAATATCACGCGTAACTGGTACAGAAGGATAAAGATCTTCCCATCTGTCGTCAATCGCCATCAACACTATTCTATCTTTACATTACTATACCAGACGACCTGATCTGGAAATTTGAAACTCGCGAAACCTGTCCATTTTTATTAGGTGTCGCCATGCAGTCGAAGGTCACACAAATAAAGTTCGAAGATTTCTCCTTTGATTTCAAGAAAAGGAATATCTTTCGCAATCGCGATTTCAAAATTATAAACAAATTGTCGCCCTGATTTAAAAATGAAAGTACATTGCGACCCACCACATCTTTCAGAAATGATTCAGCATGAAGTATAAGTGTCGCAGCGCATATATTTTGTCGAAAATACTTTTTCAAGTGTTCCTCAATGAACATCTCGAAATATACACTACATACCGTTGAATATTCTGTACGTGGGTAGCGTGAGCGGCACTCAAAATCACTGCTGACTTTCAACCCTGATTACTCGTTCAAAAAAGGAGCAAGGAACTTCAAAAAAACCATTGACAAGCTTATGGAATTCCGCGTCGAACAATTCCCAACAGAGATATTTCTGTTCTTTTGAGGAGAATATAAGGTTAACGTCCCAGTAATCGTGACCTTAGTTCCAGTAATTGTGATGCCAATTTTCTTGCTTTTTATTTCATCTGAATGAATGTAATTTCTATTTGCCATTATAAAATGCTACAAATAAGTGAGTTTTATCATTAAATGTTATTTTCAACACATTTTTGTAACAATATATTCAAACTATAACCAAGTTTCACGATTACTGGGACCGTCACGATTACTGGGACATTTACCTTACCACATGAGAAGTTTAAACAGAAAAATCTAGAATTTCTCGAATTTTGTAAATGATAAATGCTATTATTATTTCTATACAGTAGGACAGGGCAATAACTGCCTATAGCACTGCGGTAAAACCTATTGTACTATAGGGTAAGGAGGGGCTTTTTCGTCTGTCCCCCCCCCCCCCCACCCCCCTGGCGGAGGTATAGTCGACAGCAGCTTTTTAAGAAAATCAAAACATCTAAAGATGGGAAAATATGATGGTTCGGTTTTGCGGTATTTTTTGTATTGGACAAATTACTTTCAAACATATCCAGCAAGAAAAATAAGTTATTTTGAATAAAAATAGTCATAGCTGTGACATAACCTCTTATTCGTTGACATTATACTAAAAACGGACTACATGCAAATATTGTAAGTATTGTTATTAATGTTGAAAACTAATTTTTTAACAACGCGTTATGATAATCGCAAATTTATAGTCGAAAGTCACGTTCAAGCTTTATTTGAAAGTCCTCATATGTCAAAGGAATTCTCCGTGCGCGCATTGTTGGATCACGTGCAGAAAAGAAATCAGGGCTCTAAAAGCTCTCGGTCAACCAGTAGATCAATGGGATACACTACTAATTTTTATTATTCGCGAAAAATTAAACAATTACACTTGGGAAAAATGGGAAGAATCTGTCGGAACTACAAAATTACCCTCGTTAAGCTCTATGATTTCATTTTTAGAATGCCAATAACTCATTGAAAATACGCAATCTGCCCAAAAATCAAAAGACTCTCAACGGAGTCAACAACCCAGAAGTAATAATTCACAATCGCTGTTCAATTCTCGAGGCTCTCAATCATGCATGACTACTACTCTTGATTCCAATTCAGAGAAATTGCAAGTTCCGTGTGTACTTTGTAAACGTACGCATCATCTTTATGCGTGCGAACAATTTAAAGTTCTGACTCCGCAAGAGCGCTATGATATCGTTCGTAAAGCATCAATGTGTCATAATTGTCTCCTTACAAATCATCGCACAATAGATTGTCGAAGAGGCCCATGTCAGAAGTGTCGTAGACGCCTTAATACACTCTTGCATTTCAGTCAAGAGAAACCCGTAGAGAAAGACTCAAACGCGAAAGAATCAAGTTCAAAAAGCATTACGACTGCTTGCGCAAGTTTTCAGCCTCCAGCCGAAAGCCAGGTAATTCTCGTGACAGCGATAGTTGATATTTTAGACAGCACGGCTCAGTATCGGCCTTGTCGGGCCTTTTTAGATTCATGTTCTCAGTGCAATTCCATCACTGAGAAATCCGCAAATGCTCTAGGTCTCAAAAAGAAAGAAGTCCACGCAAAATTGAAGGGAGTGGAAAATCTTCAATCCCGAATAAAATACGTTACTTCTACTCAAATCAAATCGCGCTACGACGAAGTAGATCTTAACCTTTCATTTTTAGTTTTTCAAGAAATTTCAGAGTTGATGCCCGCGATTCCTATTGATAAAAATTCTATACGAATTCCGGATCAGATCTTTTTAGCAGATCCCGAATTTTGTAAACCATCCGGGATCGATATTTTAATAGGCGCTGAACATTTTTATAATCTTATGCGCGCTGGTCAAATTAAGGTCAAGGGACAATCGGCACTATTCCAAGAAACTGATCTCGGCTGGATCTTTGCGGGACGGTACGTCAATCCTCAAGTACCGAAATCTCTATTGCAACCACAATCGCGCGTATCTTGCAATTTGATTAAATTTCAGGATTTACCCATCTTATGGGAATTAGGAGAAGATAATTCCTCAAAAATACTTTCAGAGGAAGAGCGAGCCGCGGAAGACCATTACAAAAACACAACTGAGCGCGATGAGTCCGGTCGTTACGTGGTTAGGTTACCGTTTAATGATAAAAAAGAATTACTCGCAGACTCTCAAAAAGTAGCCTTTCAACAATTTTATGCGCTTGAAAAAAGATTAGCAAGGAATCCTGAACTCAAATCTCAGTAAACCGACTGTATTGACGGTTATTTCAATGAAGGTCATATTTCTATTGTTAATAATCAGGACCTTTCACGGCCTGGTTATTATCTTCTTCACCACGCCGTAATAAAGGCTGACAGCCTCACAACTAAAACAAGGGTTGTGTATAATGGTTCCGCTAAAACTACGACCGGGGTCTCTTTAAATGACACTCTTTTAGTAGGACCCACAATACAAGATGATCTCTTTTCCATCGTCACCCGTTTTAGATCCTTTCCAGTCGCACTCACTGCTGATATTCAGCAGATGTATCGACAAATTAGGGTACCCCCGGAAGACAGTTTTTATCAAAAGATTTTATGGCGAAACGATAACGATAACCCGATTAAAATCTACGCTTTAAACACGGTTACATTCGGAACGTCATGCGCTCCGTTTCTCGCAATTCGAACATTGCATCAACTCTCCGATGATGAGAAAGAATCTTTTCCTTTTGCGGCTACTCTTATAAAACGGGACTTTTACGTTGATGACCTGTTGACCGAAGCGCAATCGGTGCAAGAGGCGTTACAATTAAAAGAAGATTTAATAAATCTTTTACGACAAGGTGGATTCAATCTAAGAAAGTGGGGATCGAATCGTCCCGCGTTATGCCACGAATTTTCAAACGAATCGGCTGATGCTTTCTTGTCTTTAGATCCCTCAGAAACAATAAAGGCGTTAGGAATCCACTGGGATCCAACAACAGACTCTATTCTGTATACGGTCAATTTAACAAATTCGACTGATTCAGCAACCAAGCGATCGATACTCGCTCAAGAGCCAAACTGTTTGACCCGCTATGTTTGTTAAGTCCAGTCATTCTCGTTGGCAAAATTTGAATCCAACAACTTTGGAAACTACAATTGGGTTGGTATGATCCAGTTCCAATAGAAATTCAAGATAAATGGTTTGATTATAAATCACAATTAAGTTTACTCAACCGTATCAGGTACCCGCGATGCATAACTCTTGAATTTTCAGACGAGGTACAATTACACGGTTTCTGCGACGCGAGCGTGAAGGCCTATGGTGCTTGCCTTTATTTTCGAACAACTGATACCCAGGGAAATCACCACTGTGCTCTCCTTTGTTCAAAATCGCGTGTCGCTCCAATAAAAACCAAAACTCTGCCAAGATTAGATTTATGCGCTGCTACTCTTCTTGTACAGTTGTACAATGCGGCAGTTCGCTCGCTTCAAATTAAATTTGCAAAGACTTTTTTTGGTCAGACGCAACCATTGTCTTGAACTGGATCAACACCCCACCACATACATTGCCCACATTCGTTGCCAATCGAGTTGCTGAGATTCAAACAACGACTGAGTCTAAAAATTGGCGTCACGTGCGTACACATGAAAATCCTGCGGATTTCATTTCTCGCGGACAGAATCCACAAGATTTCTTGAATAATTCTCTTTGGATACGTGGTCCTGAATGGCTTAGTAAGGATGAGCATGTGTGGCCTCAGTTCGATTCCAAATCACAAGAAAGTTCAGAGACGCAGCTATCAGAAAATGTCTCTCTCAAGACTACTCAACAAGAGTTTGATCTTTTTTCAAAGTATAGTACATTAAAAAAACTCCAAGTAATTGTTGCTTATTGTTTCCGATTTTTTATGAACACAAAAATTAAGAATAAAGCTTCTAGATTTCAAGGTCCACTTTCAAGGGACGAGTTAAATTCAGCTCACAATGTAATAATCAGAAAAATTCAAGCCGACGCATTTCCTGACGAGCTGGTCTCATTATCGAAAAAAGAAAATGTCAGTAGAAACAGTGTGCTTCTATGCCTCAACCCTTTTTTACATCAAGGCATAATGAAGGTAGGGGGTAGATTAGACAGATCGGCTCTTCCCGAGTCACAAAAACACCCTATCGTCCTTCCGAAAAATAATCATATCACGAAAATTATTATTCGAGATGAACATTTACGTCGATTACATGCAGGAGTCAATGCCACACTCTACGGGATTCGCGAAATGTATTGGCCACTGGATGGGCGAAATTCTACTCGGCACGTGATACGACAATGCGTGAAATGTTTCCGGGCAAAACCTCGCGAAGTTAATTATCCCATGGGCGACTTACCACTAAAGCGAGCAACGTTCACTCGGCCCTTCTTTCGTGTAGGTGTTGATTATTGCGGACCTTTTTTCACAAAGGAGCATCGTCATAGAAATCGTACTAAAATAAAGACATATGTATCGATTTTCGTATGTCTCGCTACAAAGGCTGTTCATTTAGAACTTGCTAACGATCTATCATCGGAAGCCTCCCTTGCATGCTTAAAACGTTTTTTCGCTCGTAGAGGACTCGCTTCTTCGATGCATTCCGATAACGGAAATAATTTCGTAGGCGCGAGTAACGAAATACGGGAATTATATAGGCAAGTAAGCTCACTGGAGCAGAGCGAAAGTGTTAAGCAAAATCTTTCGGAAAAAGAAGTTACCTGGCATTTTATACCTCCCAGAGCTCCTTACTTTGGGGGTCTCTGGGAAGCCGGAGTCAGATCATTCAAACATCATTTTATAAGAATAGCAGGAAACTCTCTTTTGACGTATGAACAACTTCACACGTACGTCGTGGAAGTCGAAGCCATCCTTAACTCCTGCTCTCTGACTCCACTTTCATCCAATCCCAACGATTTACTTCCTTTGTCTCCAGCACATTTCCTTATGGGTAGTTCTATGACTAGCTTACCTGAAGATGATCTACGTCACACGCCAGCCAACAGGCTAAGTTGCTGGCAAGTCGCTCAGCAAATGCGTCAACATTTTTGGGAAAGGTGACACAAGGAGTATCTTAATGAATTAATCTTCCGCAGCAAGTGGCATTCCGCCACCAATCAAGGAGACATCAACATCGGACGACTTGTAGTCGTGAAAGAAGACAACCTCCCTCCGATGAAATGGAATCTTGCAAATGTAAATCTAATCTAAGTGATATTATAGCATAATATACGCAATTATTTGTTATCATATGTTTACGATATCTTTCTTAATTTAAAATTACTGTCGAGGAAAATGTTTTATGTCTATTCAATCCAGTTAGTCGATTTCATTTTTTGATTTAAATTGTGATCAAACAGCGGAACTTCCATCGACATTTTTTTTTTTTTTAATATGCACGAATTGTTTATAATCTTCTAGTTTCTACCGTAGACCGTTCAAAGGGGCCGACATGTTACGTAGTAACAATTATTTTAATTTTTAATGTTCTTTTAGAAACTTTCAAGCTCAAGAAAAAGACAAATAATTTCAGATTTCGTGTCTAAGAGCAGATGTTCGACGATCATATAACTGACGATAGACGTAAAGCTGTATACTGCCACTTTCACAATTTTCGAATTTATGATTGTAATCCTGGAGTCCAATCTTGTACCTTTTCAAACATACCTCTGTCTTCTGCATTTATTAGCAAAACGTGATTTTGTCGACAACCCTAGGGATTAGGTGTAGGATCCTTCGGCAACTTTTACTGTGCCTTAACCTCGAACAGGCCCCCACGAGGGCTCTCTAATGTCTTTGGGATTTTGCTCAAACTGACCAATGAATGTCTACGATCCTCAAAATTTCCACCCACCTCAGGTTGGCAAAAATTAGAGACACACCCTTTTTTTCTCCCGCGACTGGGCCTCGATACCGCTTTTCCAGTCAGATTTCTCTTAGCTTCCAAACGAACAGCTTCGAGCCCCGTGAGCGCGGTCTTTACACGTAATGTTTCTTATGTATCTCATGTCAATATTACAAGTTGAATAAATGGTGTTTTAACCATTGTATATCTGAAACCAGTGGTCAACAATTCATTTCACTTTTTTTCACCTGCAAACAAAGGGCAGAATTGGAAAGAGTCAAATGACACTTGCGTTTCATTTTTTCTCTTTTTTTTTAAGTTTGACCGTTGGAGAATATTGAGTGTTTTAAGATTTTGTAAATACTTTCGGATGCGTCAGAGTGAAAACAAAAATCTGGAAATACTGCGCAGTCCTGGATTTATTGTGAACAAATTTTTGAAAAAAAAAAAAAAAAAAAAAATGAGTAAAAATATTATTATAAAATTCAGTAGAACCCTCGCCCTAACCAAACGTGGGGAAAAAAATTGTATTTTAGCAAAAATTAATATTGATAATAAAAAATTCGAGTGGGACGATGGTCGTGGGGGTTAAGGCGTAGGCTTTGAACCCACTCCGTCGGCTTGCGGGTTCGATTCCCGCCTCGCACTCTGGTAGAGCTTCGGTGGCCCATGCGGTGAACACTTGCCTAGCAAGGTAGTTGTTCATCTCCGGAGAGTCGTGGGACCGGTACCTCTAGAGAAAAAGGTTCTCTAAGTACTTAAGGCTGTTGCTCTTGGTGGTTCGGAACCCACCTTAAACTGTAGGTCCCCCTCCCACCACCAAGTATGTGTGTGGGAGGTGTGTGAAGGAATAGAGAAGAGATACAAGAACAATGTAAACCCTTAGGGGACACATTAGAAGCTTCCATTCCAACTAATAAAAAATTCATGAAAACATGTAATTTATTATTAGGAAAATTGAATATAAAGATGAGTATTTTGAAAACAGTTTTAATTGTATTCATTCATATTTCTCTATTGTTTATTTTGCTGATGTTATCAATTAATTTTATAAACAATTGCAATTGTTAACAATTTTGAACATTTATTGACATTATTCAATTGATAATAGTAAAAATAATATTTAAACCTTAATAATTCGACGCCTCCATTCAGTATGAGTCTATGTGCTGACAGCGCTCTGTATGAGACTATTCCCTATGCTTATACAAAGCGCATAGTCTCATACACGGCGCTGTCAGCAGATAGACTTATATTGAATGGAGGCGTCGAACTAGCCTCATAATATACTTTTTTATCAATTCCTCTAGAAATGTCCTCTCTCTCTCTGATAAATATATATTCATATATAATTTATTTATAATAAATTATATATACATAAATTAATCTGCTCGGTTGGTTCCTGTCACCACTACGCAGCGCGTCCTCGGGTTGCGGATAGAGGAACGGCCCGTTAGGCTGAACAGCCCCTTAGGTTAGCTGCGAATACAAGAATAAGCAGCCGCGGACAGCCGATAGGAACCAGTCGTGGGTGTGGTGAGCCCAGCCTAAGATGTTGGCCTAGCACTGCCTAGCACTGGTAGAAAACACGATGACCATGGTTTGGGAGGACCCACCCATTCACGTTCATACGCAATGAGGGGGTCCTGGCAGGCCGAGGTGCAGCGTGTATCCACCTAGAAACACTACCCGAACCAAAACTAAAAATCTTGTAAGGGAAAAATCCTGCTGCCCATTGGACACCGCAGCGATGACACTGCCCGCAAGGGATGTGTGGAATGATTCGCCTGTATAGGGCCAAAGGGGTACTGATGCCAGTATTGGCGCGCTGCCTTGCAAGGGGACGTTAGGATACGAGGATGAAACTGTAATGTGTCTGACGACAAGTTGACATGGTCCTTGTCAGGGTCGGAAAGCTCCCATACTTAGACCTAGGGAGGTATGGGGGTTATCACTCCTGGGACATTGGACTCACCTACGATCGGAATAGGATCCTAACGTGCGGATTATCTTGAAACTACCATGGCTAACTTGCAAAAACAAAAAACTACAGTTAAAGATCCAAGGGTGGGAACTCTAAACGTGCGTAGTCTATATACTGGCGGATTTAGCGAACTCATTAAGATAGCAAATGATTACAGAACTGACTTAATAGCACTTCAAGAAACCTGCTGGTCGGGAGATTTCGGGTCAATTTCTAAGGATAACTATACTTTTCACTTCGGGGGAGCTAAGGGGCGCACACTGGGGACCGGTTTTCTTATTAATAAACGAATTTCGCAAGCGGTTGTCGACATGCAATTCATTAACGATCGGTTATCATACATTGTACTGAAGAGTATTTTCAGCAAACAGGTATTAATCAACGTGCACTGCCCCACCGAGGACAAAGACGAAGACACTAAAGAACTCTTTTACGAAACAATCGAGCAGGTTTTTGACAAGTTCTCAACTTTTGACGCAAAAATAGTATTGGGAGATTTCAACGCGAAAATTGGAAAAGAACCGATGTATAGGCCTACAATAGGATCAGAAAGTTTGCATGACGTCAGTAATGATAATGGAACTAGAGTAATAAACTTTGCAGCTTCAAAGAACCTGGAGATCACCGGATGGTAACACTCACAATCAGATTTATCACGTTCTAATTGACAGAAGACGTCATACAAACATTCTCGATATAAGATCGTATAGGGGAGCGGATTTAAATTCAGACCATTTTCTCGTGATAGTAAAACTAAGATCTAGGCTAGCGATCAGCCAGAAAACAAGCCGCACAGATCCAACTGTTCGTTTCAATATAGATAAGTTCAAAACAGCAACAGAAACATTAAATTATCAAGTTGAGATTTCTAATAGCTTTGACGCTCTCCAAGAACAGAGAGACGATAACAATAATTACGAGGAGGACCCGGAAACCCTATGGAGCAATATAAAAAAGGCGGTAAAGACAGCCGCGAAACTTACGATAGGTTTAAAGAAAGTAACAAAAAGCAAACCATGGTATGACGAAGAGTGCAAACTCGGGTTTGAAAAACGTCGGAAGGCCAGACTAAGTAGTTTACAAAATAAGTGCGATCAAACACATAAAAAGTATCTCGAGATTAGTAAAAGTACAAATAGGCTCTATAGATCCAAGAAAAGGGAGTGGGAAAAGAATAAAATACTAGCAATAGAAACGCATAATAAACAGAGTAACCCGCGCGAGATGTACAGGGGAATCAATTTTATAAGGAAAGGCTTTCAAAGTAGAACGGAAGTAATGAGGGACGAAAATGGCAACCTAGTAGCCGACGCGACAGAGAGACTGAATTTATGGAAAGAATATTTCGATAAACTATTAAATGTACGCGAAGCCCCCGTTGAAGGTAATCTCGGCGAAATCCACACTGCTGATCTACTAATTGATGATCCTGCTGATATAGAAATAGAAATGGCCATAAAGAAGTTGAAAAATAACAAAGCCGCGGGCATCGACGACCTACCGGCTGAACTGATAAAAAATGGAGGCCCTTGCCTCAAAAGACAAATTTGTAAATTAATACGCACAGTTTGGAAAACAGAACGCATTCCAGAGGAATGGAATGACTCTATTGTTATTCCTATCTTTAAAAAAGGCGATAAAATGAACTGTAACAATTATCGGGGAATTTCACTTGTGTCGTCGTGTTATAAGGTCCTGTCCAATGTAATCTTAGGTAGGCTAACTCCTTTCGCCGAGGAAATCATTGGGGATTACCAGTGTGGATTCCGCTGAAACCGATCTACAAGCGATCAAATGTTCACAATTAGACAACTGCTAGAAAAAAAATGGGAATTTAATGAAGCAGTGCATCAGCTATTTATCGATTTTAAAAAAGCTCACGACTCTATTATACGCGCGCGAATGTACTGGATCCTAGAGTTCTTGGGTGTGCCAAGAAAATTGGTTAGACTTATCGAAATTTGCTTAAGCGGCAGTAGGGGAAGAATACGCGTAAACGGAAGGTTATCTGAAGAGTTTTCGATCCGCGATGGTCTGAAACAGGGCGATGCACTTTCGTGCGTCCTTTTTAACTTAGTTTTAGAATACGTGGTTAGGCAAGTGCAGGCGAATCCGACCGGTGCTACCCTCAATGGGGTAATACAAATTCTTGGATATGCAGATAATCTCGACATACTAGGGGATGATAAAGAAACGGTAGCTAAAAATGCAGAAATCTTGATCACAAAAGTCAAAGATATTGGCTTGGAGGTTAGCGAAACGAAAACAAAATATATGACCGTCGTCAGATCTGAACAAAGTAATCAAGACGGGGATCTAACAGCCGGAAATATGAAATTCGAAAGGGTTAGCGAGTTTAAATACCTCGGGTCAATTATAACTAGCGAAAATAAGATTAAAACGGAAATAAACGCGCGACTGCACGCTGGCAATGGGTGCTACTATGCAGCAAACACACTATTAAAATCGCGATTGCTATCTAGAAACATCAAAGTAAGAATCTACAAAACAATAATAATGCCGGTCGTCATGTACGGGTGCGAAACGTGGGCGCTGACGAAAGGAGAGGAGAATAGGTTTAGAGTTTTTGAGAATAAAGTACTTAGAAAAATCTATGGTCCAAAAAGGGACGAAGAGACCGGCGAATGGAGAAACTGCATAATGACGAGCTGCATGCTCTCTACGGGTCAGCAAATATTAATAGAGTAATGAAAGCGCGTAAACTAAGATGGGCGGGGCATGTAGCAAGAATGGGAAATGAAAGAACAGTGGCGCAAGTTTTAAGAGGGAAACCGATTGGTAAGAGACCCTTAGGCAGACCGAGAAACCGATGGGAGAAAAATGTAAGGGATGATTTAAAAGAACTAGGACATGATTACTTAAACTGGATGGAGGATGCACAGGATAGAGATGTGTGGCGGTCTCGGGTAGATGAGGCAATGAACTTTCGAGTTCGAACTGCTAATCTATAATAATAATACATAAATTAATGTAAACATTGCATCAAAATAAATCAGAATTGAAGATAAAGACACTTAGAATTATTGGAAAGAATAATTTATTAAAAAATGATTGACAAGATTAATGAGTGAAAAAAATATATTCATATCAATATATAAAAGCATTTCAATTTGAAGCCATACGATTTTTTCAAGTAAACGAATTAAAAATATTTTCATTCTCATTGTAAATCGCTTAACAAATTGAACGTAAAAATATATATAACATATAGAGTGCACAATCTTCCCTTTTTTTTGGTTTCCCCTTTTTTCTTGAAATTACCTTTTTCCCCCTATTCTCAAAAAACTTCCCCTTTTCCCCTTTTTCTCTTGAAATACACGATATTTGAAAATACAATATTTGAAGTACCCCATAACATTACAAAATATATGGGACTTTTCAAATCAGTATTAGAAAGTGAACATTTATATACGTACCTAACTTAAAAATGGAATATTCCAAATTTATCATCTGCAATGTAAAATTTAAAGATTTTAAATTCGAAATATTTCCAATTGGTTCAAAAATAATGACGAATTTGTTATATTAACAGCCTTTACTAGTGAACAATAATAAAAAATTACGAAATTTAAAAATAAATGTTTTGCGCAGTAACAATTTTGTTGAAAATGTATAAAAACATGTTTTTTTAAAGAGTCCTACGCACACATCTAAAAAAAAATTTGAATATGTCGAACCTGAAATTTATTCAGCTGGAACCAAAGAAACATTTTATCATTTTGCTTTTTCGGAAAAAAAGTTTGGCACAAATAAAAAATATTCTATAAATTTTCAGAAATTTTGAAGCTTCTAAATTTTTCTTGAATTCAGCCGATTGATAATTTTTTGATCTTACAAAATTGAAACACTTTGCTTCAAAATCTTTCACTCTTTTTCGACATTCGAGGAAATCTTTTGAAATCTTTTGCAATTTCTTCTTAAAGTTCATTTTTCAAACAAAAAAATCATAAAAAATTTCCCCATATATCTTTTAAAAATTCTTTTTTAATCCTTTCAAAATTTTTAAACCCTCTAATTATACATTTTTTGGGAAATATTTTCAAAATGAATATTCAAAAACTTGGAAGTATTTCTGAAAATTTATCAAATATTTTTTATTTGTGCCAAACTTTTTTTTCCGAAAAAGCAAAATGATACAATGTGTCTTTGGTTCCAGCTAAATAAATTGCAGGTTTGACATATTCAACTTTTTTTAAATGTGTGCATAGGACTTAATGAAAAAAATATGTTTTTACACATTTTCAAAAAAATTGTTACTGAGCAAAAAATTATTTTTCAAGTTTCGAGATTTTTTATTATTATTTACTGGTAAAAGCTGTTGATATCACAAATTCGTCAAAATTTTTGATCCAATAGGAAATATTTTGAATTTGAAATCGTTAAATTTTACATTCCAGATGATAAATTTGGAATATTCTATTTTTAAATTACGTAAGTATATAAAGTGTTCACCTTCTAATACTTATTTAAAAAGTCCCATATATTTTGCAATGTTATTGGGGTACTTCAAAAATTGTATTTTCAAATATCGAGTATTTCAAGAGAAAGGAGGAAAAGGGGGGGGGGGGATTTCAAGAAAAAAGGGGAAACTAAGAAAAAAAGGGAAAATTGTGCACTCTGTATATTAAATATATTTTTACGTTTAATTTGTTAAGCGATTTATAATGAAAATGAGAATATTTTTCATTCGTTTACTTACAAAAATTGTATGGCTTCAAATTGAAATGCTTTTATATATTAATATAAAATTTTTTTTACTCATTAATCTTGTCAGTCACTTTTTAATAAATTATTCTTTTCAATAATTATAAGTGTCTTCAATAATATATTCAATAAATAATTTTTCTTCAAATCGAAACTATTTTGATGCAATTTTTATACCAATTGATTTGTATATAACTTATTATAAATAAATTATATATAAATATATTTTTCAGAGAGAGAGGAAATTTCTAGATTAATTAATAGAAAAAGTATACTATGAGGCTAATTATTAAGGTTTAAATATTATTTTTACTATTATTAATTAAATAATATTAATAAATATTTAAAATTTGTAACAATTACAATTGTCTATAAAAATAATTAATTACATCAGCAAAATAAACAATAGAGAAATATGAATATAATTCAGTCTGTTTTCAATATACCGAGGGGCCGTTCACTGGAGGAATCAGTGATTTTCCTCACTTAGAATCGATTCAGAATCAGCACACGTGACAAGATTTTTTAGAAATATTTGGGAGTCAGCTTGATTCGGTAGAATCTTAAGAGATCGATTCTGAAAGTTTGAAAAATGCGTTCATCAGCAAGATTCAGAAGAAACACCGGGAATCAGTGAAAATCGCCAAGGATCACTCGGAATCGCTACGATTCCGTGCAGACTCGGACAGACTCGGGCGAGTCAGCTTGAGTTAGCTTGGGATCAACGCGTTAAAAAACACGTCAAGTGCGCAATTTCGAACGCAGGCTACACATACGAGGCGTCCGTCTTCTCTCTCTCTCTCTCTCTCCCCCCGGTCCGAAACGAATAATAATTGTTTAAACAATTGTAAATTATTTACAAACAGGAGGAAAATCTGCTGTGTCTAATTTGAAAAAATAAACAATTTTCAATATTTTTCTTATAAGTTTTGTGTACTTAGATGTGTAATAATAATGATAAGTGTCATAATAATGAATTTTTCATGATAACATTTCAATTAGTAATATTCTTCTTCATGAAATATAAGCCTAATTCTAAATGTAGATGCTTAACATAAGTGCGACACAATGTGTTCTTGCAGAGCACTAATATCGGTCCGCATCGGTATTTTATAAACAATGCTTGACTAAACAGGCAAAGGAGAGAATGCGTTTTAGGAAATGAAATAGTTTGAAGAATTGATCAATAAATTTTTTAAATCTTCAAAATTATATAATTTTTAAACAATTTTAGGTTGAAGCACTACAATTAAAGGATTTTACATTGTTATTGAAACATTCAATTTAAAAAATGTCACTTATAAATTAAAAATTAAAAAACAAATGAAACAATGCAAATTTTTAAGTTTGCATTCAACATTCTGAAATTTAATGATTCGAGGCTTATTTTATTTTAAATAATTCAATTGCAATTTCTTTATTTCTGAATATTTCATTTTTACTTTATTATTTTAAATTTATCATAACAGATATAGCGAACCCCGAAGCGTGTCCAGAGTTCTTTCAAAGAAATTTTTAAGTGTTCAAAATTATATCATTTTCAAACTATTTTAACTTGAAAGCAGTGCAATTTAGTAATTATAAGTTGTTTCTTTAAAAATCTCAATTGAAAAATGTCATTTACAAATTGAAAATTAAAAAAATGAAACTATGCAAATTTTAAAGTTTACATTCAGCACCCTGAAATTCGAACGATTCGAGGTTTATTTTAAATAATTCAATTTTATTTGAAATTGAATAAAAACATTTACTTATGAATATATTAATCAAAATGTTTTTGAAAATTGGAAAAAGTTTTGAAGTTTCAATCGGATGCAAACATTTCATTAATTACTAAGGCTTTCGAATTAAAATAGTTCAATTTTTAACGTAAAAATCTATAAATTATTTAATTATTAACAGATTCATAATCGTCTTATAATATCAATTATATTATTATTCTATTGTTAAGAGTCGATAATTTTTAAAATTTTTATACTCCTACAAGCGCGTGAGTTATTATTTGCTATGTGTAAGATTTCAATTTTAGTTAACGTTTACCGAAGATGTTTACACATAAATCTGTCTTGGGTCGCAGTTTAGGTCGCACGTGATGTTTTTTTTCCATATTTTCAATTACTTTTTAATCTTTTTGAAACTTCTAATTATCTCTTAAACTTATTCGATTTTTTTCTGAATTAATTATTATTTAATTGTCATGTGTTCATTAAAATTAGTTTTTGTTTTAAAGTCTTTCCAAACATTTTATTTTAAAATTAATTTTTCAAAATAAAAAATAATTTTGAATTTTCCCAGGAATTTAGGACAATTTTTTTATTACCTGAAAATCTTTCAAACTCCTTAAGAAGCTTCTACATTTTATTTTGAAAATCTTGAAAAATCTATATTCTCTTTCAAATAATTGATTAACTATTGTGTACATTAAAATTACACAATTTTACTTTAAAATAGAATGTTTTTTAAATAGAAGAATTCAAATCAACATTGTGTCGTTCAAAGTTTAAGTTTAGCTCTGTGAAATTTTAAAGATTAAAGTGTTTCTGTTTCAAACAATTCAGTTTCAAATTGTTTAGTTATAAACATTCTATTTTTATAATTGTTTATTTTAAATGAACAGTCAAAAAGTATTAAGTCACTGAAAAATTGTTATTTTCTTTATTAAAAAAATTCCAGTTCGAATGGGTTAAAAATGGAATATTTTACACTGAAACAATATTTGAATATTATTTTTAATTTAATAAAAGTGTTAAAAGTAGTTGCTAAATTTTCAATCGGACGTTTATATTTGTTTACCTACTAAGTTAAATGGAAATAGTTCAAATTTATAACGTTAATACCTGTAAATTATTCAATGTTAAAAAATATTAAGAATGCAATTCAATCTCGAATTCTTGTACTACAGTTCCATTTTTGAAATTGTTAATTAGCTTTTATTTACAGAAGTTTTTTGTCAACAAATATTAATTTCTAACGCTGTTCATTCTATATTGTTTAAGTCTTCAAAACTGCATTTTAAAAATGCTTCATAATATATATCATAAAATGGTTTCATAATTGTAAAAGTCAACAATTGAACTTAACGTTTAAAAAAAAAGTTGTAATCAAACTTATTTTAAATTTCATGATATATCATGTGACATGAAGTTCGTGATATTTCAATTGAATGGTTAGATTTTTCTTTTAAAAATTTGTAAAATTCCCAGTCACAAAATAAATTCACTGTCTTTTCCCCTTTTTTCCTATTCTCCAAAAAATTCCCGGTCATTTCTGGGTTTCCCCGGTTTCCCAGTCTAGCAGGCTACGCTGAGAAATACATGCAATTAAACATGTCGTATAATCGGGTTAAAAATACCCCCCCCCCCCCACACACACATAACAGATCGTGACGAAACACGAACCCCGACCTCCCACTTTTAATACTGCGTAATATGTAAACGCTCCCCTAGTCTGGTCGAGAAACGAAGGAATCGATGAAGAATCAACGAAGAATCAGCTGGACTCAGGCGGAATCAACAGAAATCAGTCGTACTGAAGCGACTCAATGCGCGCAACTGTCAGAATGACCCCTGTGCGATCTTCTCAGTTTGGAATCGATTCTTTTCTTTTCTTGCGCTCGGAATCAAATGGAATCACAGGAATCGTGATCTAATTAAAGGAATAAGTACGCTCACGTAGAATCGGTTCTACAGTGGACGCCCCCTCGCAATATACTCATCTTTATATTCAATTCTCCTAATAATAAATTACATGGTTTCATGAATTTTTTATTACTGATAATTACAGTTGCGCTTATTGTTACTGAAAACTATGTTCTTCTTTCATTTTTATAAAAAGTATCAAGTTTTAAATTAATTTTAATCGCCTAATTGATTCTGGCAATTTTTGATAGATTTTTGAACGCCGGTTATGAATCTGGCAACAAAAATGCCCCACCCTGTAAAGTTTTTGAGGAAAATGGGGTTTCAAGATGACCAGAATCATTCCGGAGACTTTTGGACATATGACTAAAATGTATGTGAAACTTGTTTTCGCAGGCTAAAAGAAATGCTCATCTTCTAGATACGAATGCACCTCTACTAGAAGAATGTGGACGGCAGGAGGTTGAAAGTCAGCTTATTGCAGTTATAATAACGTTTGATCCTGTCCCGAAAGCCTCTCTCGACACTAGACAGTATCACATGTCAATGCAAAAGCAAAATAAATGTACAAGCCACATACATATGTAGGTGCCCCTTACGAAAAGATATGACAGGAAAAAAATGACAGGTTGTGTCATTTTTTCCTTGTCATTTTTCCCTGTCGTCAAAACGACAGCTGCAAATGACTGGCCCTGATTGGCCATAATTTATTACAATAGCATTTAACATTGTAAATCATCGACGACTTGCAGACTTATTCGTAAGCCATTTGAACTTTCCTGTAAAGCTTAAAAAATCATTCGCAAAATAAAACTATTATGGAAATTTTCATGATGAAACATCTCTTTGTAGCCTGTTGCTAATTCCGGATTATCTTTCCAACACATCAATTGTGGAATGTGTTCGATTTGCCATTTTAAAGACTTCTTATCCTTACAAAGTGCTGAACTTAAGTACCACGGGCAAAAATTTCAGACTATTTTCAACTTTCTTCATTCCCTTAACAAATTGACTGGGTTGACTGCGTGCTCCAATTCCATGAGCCAACAAAGAATGGTTCCGCCACGCGCAACATACGGACCCTTTGATTGGTTCACTTTTTTTTAGATGCGCGTGGCGAGACCATTCTTTGTTGGATCATGGAATTAGGAGCACGCATTGAACTTCTTGAGGGATGAAGAAAGTTGAAAGTAATCTGAAATTGTTGCCCGTGGTACTGAAGTTTAGTCCTTTGTAAGGATAAGAAGGCATTAAAATGGCAAATCGAACACATTCCACAATTTATGTGTTTGAAGATAATTCGGAATTAGCAACAGGCTACAGAAAGGTGTTTCATCATGAAAACTCCCATAATAATTTTCTCTTGCTAATGATTTTTTAATCTTTACAGGAAAGTTCAAATAAGTCTGCAAGTCGTCGAGAATTTATAATGTTACACAATATTATTATGAATTATGGCCAATTAGGGCCAGTCATTTTCGGCTGTCGTTTTCCTGTCATTTTGCCTGTCGTTTCCCTGTCATTTTCTTGTGGTCGCGAAAAAATGACAGACAAAAAATGACACACCTGTCATTTTTTCCCTGTCATATCTTTTCGTAAGGGCAGAAATCAGACTTATCTTGCACAAAAATTTGGCATTGTAAAAGGGGTTGTTTGAATAAAATATTATGAATAAATAATTCATCATTATTACTAATTTATATTCAATACATTTCCAAATTTTTAAAAAATACAGCCTAATTATTAGGTAAATAACTTTTTTGTACAACGTTTCCTCAATATTTGTTCTCCTCTGCTTGCGGAAAATTGTTCTAAGACCCGTTTTCTAGAGAAAAAAATGTATTATAAGTATTTTTAAATATTTTTTTGTTTCATATTAGAATGAAAAAAATTATGTTTATAATATTCTAAAGCAAATAAATACCAGCAAAGACGAATTGGAATATTCAAGCGCCCGAATAGCCACAGTGTTAGAAATTTATATAAGAATTCTGTGTCACATGTCACTGGAGCTTTATGCTGTTACCGTAGCAGAAAATTCTGCTACGGTTTAGAAATTTATGTTACTGGTAACTGCATAAAGCTCCAGTGACATGTGACAATAAATTTTGTCATGGGCACAGAAATTTCTGTTACAGTGTTAGAATTTCACATTAGTGACAAGTACCATAAATTTTAGTTTTTGCAACATTTTGTAAAATTTTGTTTGCAATGTCTATTTTGCCATAATTTCTGACAATTCTAACAAATATACATACATATATAATAGAATTGTTAGAAATTATGGCAAAATAGTCGTTACATACAAAACTTTCTTTCCTTTTACCAACCTCAGTTTTCGCAAGCCGACTAAAGTATACTTTTATACACTTATAAACACCACACTTATACATTTATTTTATTCATACTAACCTTTCAGACTGGTTAAAAATGTTAAAAACACCAAACGCACACATGTATATATGTAAAACACATTCTATCGGAAGCCGCGCGGGGAAACAACAGCTGATTGCGCGTACCGTTTGCTCTTCGCGCTGGTAATCGTATATTTTGTTACCGTAACATACATTTTTAAAATCTGAGACATAATTTCTGCATTTTATTTCACACATCTGTATTTTACATGGGAATTAGTGCAAGATTCAGCAAGTTCTAATTACCCTAGAAAGGCTTGTTTGCAAAATTTTATATGAATTGCGCCTAGAACTGCTAAAAATGCGAATTTGGAAAGGGTAGCCTGGTTTCATATTCAAATGTGATATACATTAATGTCCGTCTCATTTGACCGGTGTTTTATCATTTTTCAGGAAATTTCGACATTCTAAAATCCAAACTGCGAGCGTAGCTTTTTGGTTTTGGAAAAATGCATGTCTTGCAAGAATATTTAAGCATAAATGCAGGTTGAGTGGAATATGCGAACGCATCCGGACAGAATGAAGCAGCTAAGCGGAGCTGCTGGTCGTAAACGCGAATCGTTAACCTCTGGGGGCCTTCAGAGTCACTACCGAGCACGGTCTACGCACCTGTTCCACCTGTTCAAGAATCGTTCGCTTCCTGGTGAAGGTTGGTTGCTGGTGTTCTTTCACTCTCTTCTCTTCTTTCCTTCAGAGTTCGTGGCGGTCCCACGGACTTGAGAGCAAGTACATGCATGCACAGCCACCTAACTGATTTTGTTTTAATTTTTGCGTCGGGATTCACTCATTTCGCTTTGCTTGCTTGTAAAAAGGTATGCAACGCCACACAGAAAAAACTAAGTGTAAACTTTACCTGGAATTCGGGGTAAAGATTACCTGCAACAAAAATTACCCCATGTGGGTAAACTTTACCCGCACATCTAGGGTATTATTCTGCGTTTACCTACGTTCGGGAGTAATTCTCATTGTTTACCCTGAAGGCCTTGTAAATGTCATATTGAACTTTTGACAATTCTAACGATTCGGCAAAACAGCCTTTATGAAGCCGCACTTATCCGATTTGCCTGTTACACCAACAATCAGCTAACTTCACTTCAGCGATTCAAAGCTAGTGGCTTTCCAATTTTCAAGACGGTGGTGACAACTTTAATGCGAACAAAAGACAGTTTCTGCCCATTGAGGGTAATATTTGTGTTTTACCAATACGAACAGGTAAAAATACGAAATTACCCGCAACGCTATTTACCCTAAGTTTTTTCTGTGCAACGACGGCGCGGGCGACGCAGCAGTAGCACGTCATTGCGTCTGTCGATATCTCGTTAGTTCCATTTGTCTCGCCAGCCAACTTGAATGCCAAGAGGCTTACTTTTATTTTCCTCTCCACCCGCTCCATTTACCTGTTCTCTCTCTCTCTGCTCTCTTCTTCACCCCTTGAAAACACCCATATCCTCTCAAGCCACCCTGAGCCATTGGCTTGTCTCACGATCGTTTGTTTCACGGATATGGCTGTAAACTAGAAATAAATAAGAATTGAGAATAGAAGTTTCCCTTTATTCTAAGAACACTTTTTACTCTCAGTTGTTTTTAAATTATGAGAACTTCAAACAGAATGCAGCAAGCCCGACCACCGACATTTTGCCAGATCAGAGTTTTCACTTTTTACAACATGGAGAATAGACATAAGGAGACCAAAGTCCTGTACATTGACTTCACCAAAAACGAGCATTTTTTTGTCGGATGTACAATAACGCATCGAAATGCTCGATCTTCTCGAGCGCGGCGCTAGTGTGGTACGCGTAAAGATGGCCGCCGTCATGGTCCGTGTAAATATAAACTCAAGGCTCAAGCATAAATACAACATTCCTAAATCATTTAAACAATTTGTTGAGTCATGTATTCAAAAGGAAACCTTTGGTGCATTTTAAACTAATAAAAAATTCAATATTTATCAAATACAATAATCCTGACTTTCACGTTGAAATCAAAATCTCAATTATTCTCTATTCAAATGTTTATAACGCAAAGGTTATATTAATTCGTTAGCGCAATAATTCAAAAGTACCTATCTCGTCCATTGCAGGATCTCTACAGTTACACACACACACACTTCAAAAAAAGATGTTTCGCGGTGGATAAAATTATTTAAATTATTCAACTCTTGTTTTATGTCAATTGCAATTTACCTCTGTAAATCACATATTACAATCGTGAATAATTCAGAATCTGTCAATGTCAACAAAACAAAAACAGCCGCCGCTCAATACGCGTGCGACACTAGCGCCTGGCACGGGAACGGGAAGTATTGTAAACATTATCATACAACAAAAATTTGCTCATTTTCGATTACACTACTTTGGTCTCCTCATGTATATTCTCCATGTTTTACAATGCGGCTGAAGTATTCTCATACGCTTTCAAAAAGTTAGCTTGATTCAAAATTCTTTTTTGGAATATTTAACCTTACAATATTATATCATCTTCAGAACGAATATAAGTTCACTAAAGGACAAAAGTGACTCAACGTGTTCAGCATAGAAAATTTCACATCATTATTCCTAAACAACATATAAAACTAACCCTAAAAACATTTCACTCATTTGATGAAAAACTTCAATTCACTATAGAATAGGGGGAGGGGGCATTTTATTTTCTTGAAATTTCGGTTACAAAATTTTCAAATAGCTTCTTTCTTACGAATTGATATCACAAGCAATCTTTGACTGGCAAATATCTGAATTGTAACTTACAACATCCATCGCGGAAACAATTTGTGCGTAAAAAAGTCACAAACTTGTAACTAGGTCTTAGATACGAGAAAAAAAATGAAATATTGAATCTCATTTTGATGAGAAATGTATGGACGAATTTCGAATTTTTTCAAGAAGAGTTCGAATTTCCTATGACTCTCAGACTTGAAAACAAAAAGAAAAATTTTATTTGTACGATTCAATTTGTATAATTTATAAACTCGCTACTCGATGGATTCGAACCCTTGAAAGACTGCTGACTCGCCAATTTCTAAACATGGACAGCATGGACATTTGTGCGAGTTGTGTGCGGGCCACGTGCACAACTATTTAATTTAGTTTCAGTTCCCAGATTTGCCGGGCCAGCTTGTGAGTTCTCTAAGAATTTTTTGCCGATCATTCGTAATATTTTTCTTATTATGGACAAAAAAAAAATAATGAACCATTTCAGAATTTTATAGAAAATTTATTTTATCTATTATTATATTGATAGATATTGGAGGATAATGGGAATTTTTTAGCACCCCCGCCCTCTAAAAGCTTATCACAAAAAAGGTTTTTCCTGCTCCACCCTATTCAAAAAATATTCATATTTATCAGCAAAAAATTGTCATAACTTTAGAAATAACTAGTTTTTATAATTTTGGCAAACCCGACATTTCGGCATGAATCAAAGAAATGATTGATAAAAATATTTTTGTGTCAAAAATAATAATTTTTGTATTCCTAAAATATATATTTGAAACTCTTTATAATTGTTTTCATAATACTTATGCATATTCACGGTAATCTATCAAGAAAAAGAATGATAAATGAAAAAAACTTGAAAAAATTACGAGGAAGCGAACGCATGACGGCAAACTCTGTAGCCTAGAACGTAGTCCATTACCCTGACGCTGCTTGCTCTTTCGGCCCATAATTCAAACCCATAGTAATTGTGCGCGCATTTCTTGTTCTTGTTAGGACTTCAGAGCATTGGAGCGCGAATTTGTTAGCTGGTTTGTATGCCGCGTTTGCTTTGGTGCTTACTACTACAGTCTTATGGTCTTCACATACACTGAAAAAAAATTTACTTGATTCAAGGAAATGCGTTTGTTTGGTTTTTTTTCTTCGTACCAAGGAATTGTTCACTTCAGTTAAGTTAATATTTTGTAGATGCAAAAGATTCAAGCATTATTTCAAGGAAATGATTTCTTTGGTAATATTTCTTTAATATAAGTAAATATTTCTTCGCATTAAAAGTGAAAAATATTGAGTCAAAAAAATTGTTTCCTAGAAGGTAGGAACCTAGGTTTATTAAATATGTTTTAGGCGCCTAAAGAACTGGTTCTTTAGTCCAATGAAATCGATTTTGCGAAACAAATAAACATGTTTTAAAATTGAATAATTGATATATCATTAGAGCAATTCATTCATTCTTTTTGAGTCAAGAAAATATTCACTCAAGATAAATGAGTTTTTATTCAATCGAAGAAATATTTAATCCATGCTCAGAGCTGTCAAAATCATAACAATGAAACGATTATCTAAATTCAAAAAATATTCTTTCACCATAAATCTATATTCGTGCAATTGAAAAAAAGTTATTAGACACTATAAGTTAATATAATTGATGCAACGAAATGATGACTTAAATTGAAGAAATATTTATTCAAGATAAATGAATATTCATTCAGTTAAACAAATATTTATTGCATTCTAACACTTATCATAATCAACAGAATGTAAACATTATTTAAATTTCCATTCCAGAACTCGACATAATCATTGCAATCAAATAATTACTTGGATTGAAGAAATATTTTTTTGAGACAAAGGAACATTACATTTAATTCAGCAAATATATACTGCATTCTAACAATTATCATAGTCAACACGACGCACAAATTATACAGATATAAAAAATATTCTCTTAATATAAATGTACGTTTATGAAACTGAAAAAAAAAATTAATCCCATGCCAGAAGTCAACATAGTCATCGCAATGGAATCATTATTTTTATTTGAAACATGTTTAGAGAAAATAAAACGCGGATTTATTTCAATGAAAGAAATCTTCTTTTGAATAAGTAATTTCCTGTTAATCAGTTTTATAGAAAAAAAATCTTCCCGCTTCGCGGGAACATTCTCATCGCGCGCGGCTCGCTTCGCTCGCAAGCTTGAGCGCGCAACTGTTGATTCTCGCACTCCGCGCTCGATACTATATTTACCTCGCGCTATGCGCTCGGTCTTAGTATTTCCCCCATATTTGTGCGCACACCTCTTAAAGTTAAAGGTCAAAGTATCGACAACTGTAATTTGGTGATTGTGAATTCTCTTTTGTTAAAGCTCCTTCGGCTTTAACGAATACATTCTTTTCACATACCTCGACTACCTCGTGCTTCGCACTCGATTTTGTCCCAAATGCGAAATTTTCTACATTATATGTTCAACATTATTATATCAAATGTATACTACATTTATTTCTGTACATCGGCCTGTGATTGCTTATTTAGATATTGCAAAATAAAGTACGAATTGTATTTATCATGATTACTTCAATACTTGCTCCTGATTTTGCATTTAATTTTATCCTCAGCTACCGTGAAAATTTTATATTATTCCAACAAAAGTATATTATTGCAATTCATAATATGAATTTATATTAAAAACAGACGTATTTTCCATTTCTTGTTTTTATAATTGAAGAAAGTGCGCATCCTACGAAAAAAAATCTGTTACTATGCATTTCAGTGCAACTTGTGTCGTTTTTCCATGAATTTAATTTGTTTATGTTTAATGTTATTTTTTACGATTTGAACCAAAAATACGCATCCTAGCCTAAAGTGGTTCTGAAAAAAAGTTGTATAACCAAAGTTTATAAAAAATTTGTATATCATTTTTGGTTGAACAACTTTTGTCTATTAATTTTTTTTTCGTCTCTTGTGTGGTTATTCCAAAATTTTAATTTTTTATTTTTAATGCGATTATTTATAATTGAAACCAAAAATACGATTCTTTAACCCTCAGGGTACGGACTGGGTTAGCGTAACCCGGGCGGATTTTGAAAGTGGTGCCAATTCGGAATAAGCGATGGGAGGGGGTTCGGACCAGGGGGGGGGGGGGAGTTTGAGGTAGGAAAAGTGCGAGAGTAAGTTGGCAGCTTCAGCCGACGTCTGCTACCTAAGCTGTACGTTCTTAAAATCTGGAGTCGGGTATCTTTCAACCAGTCCGTACTGAACGTTATAAAATCCATTATTTTAATATAAAATTTATCTCAAGTAATCAGTATATCATCAGTAGAATCTGTGTTTATGCAAAAAAAAGTTATCTAGCATAAACTACTAGTGCAAAATATATGTATAGTGTGCTTTATAATTTTTTTTTGACGACATTTATGATCAGCGTATTGAGTAAACTTTTTTTGGACATACAAAAAAACGCCTACTTCCAAATCTTCAAAAAAAATATACTTTTTGAAGTAGATCGAAAAAGCAATCACACAATTTTGAAGTGCGACTCTTCAGCTATCCAAAGATCACCTAAAAATGTTAATATCTTATTTCTTCATAAAAATTAAAGCAATTGAAAAAAAAAAATTTTGAGCAAATTGATCGAAATATGTTTAAATTTCCAACTAAATCTTTTTTTTTTCGCAAAGTATCACAAATCTAATTAAATTAGTGTATTTCTGAGAAAATTTACGATTAATTGAAAAAAAATCAGCTTTGATTGATCAATTACAGAACGATGCGCCGTCGATCAAAGTTGCCGCGTCAGGCTAACCCATGTCCGTACGGATCGGGACTTTTTTATAGTCCGCACCCTGAGGGTTCAAAAAATTATTTATGACAAATTTTTATAGCTCTTTTTTGTGTGAGCATCTTTTGCCTGTTAATTCTTTTCATCGCTTGTGTCGTTTGTCCAAAAATTTAATTCTTTCATTTTTAATCTTATTTTCAAAGATTAAAGCAATAACTATGGATTCTATCAAAAAGTGATTAATAACAAATTTGTAGATCTTTTTTACATACACAATTTTTCATCCTTTATTTTGTTCATATCTTGTATATTTTGACCACAAAATGGAATTTTTCATTTTTTTATTTTTTTTTGCGATAAAAATTTGAATTTTCGATTTTTCATGAAAATTTAGAAAAGTCTTATAACAGTATTGTAGGGTGTTCAAAAAGAAACATTTTTATTGTTCTGAATTTTTTTCATATCGTGCGTTGTTTGGCTTAAAATGTTCATTTTCGTTTGTTTTTTGGAATTTTGTAAATGCTATAACTCCAGTAATTTTTGTTTAATCAAAACAATTCATTAGAATAAATTGTTTATCTTTTCCAGTGCTGCGAACATCCGTACATAGAATTTTTAAATTTGAAAAAAAGTGGTGTCAACAATTTTGAAAAAGCGCTCACTTTTTGAATTTTCATCCAAAATGGCTGACTAACAAACTTGACCTTCATTTTAGGATACTTGAAGAGTATACCAAAGCCCAATCCAATCCGAAAATTCTTTCGAAAGTTATCGTGCTAACAGACTAAAAATCTACATGCATACACACCCGCATACAGACAGATAGGTACATTCACGAAAACCTGTTATTTGGGTTCAGAAGGTCTCAAAACGTGGACATTTGACAAAAACGGGGGGAGGGGGGGGTCAAATTTTACACAAATCTAATACCTTCTCTGATGAGAATGTAATAATTATCCGATTCCTACCTTACCGATATTTTGTTGCCAACTATTCTCAACAATCAACATGAGTTGAACTTTGGAAAATTAAATAATAGTCATATAAAATATTTGAATAGCTTCTAGTAGAAAATTTTATCATAGAAAATTTAAGTTTGCATTTTAAGTTCAGTTACGAGAAATTAAATCTTTCTTATGAATAAAATTAAATTTCAAACTTACGTTTTTCATCATGAAAATTTTCACTGTAGAGTGACTAAAATATTTTATAAATTATGTAATAGTTTATAGTTCGCATTACGAAAGAACTGTTCCAGAGAGTTTCAGCCAATGTTTGGTTCAGTCTTTCGATGGAAACTGATCGAATTGATATTTGTTATTAATAATTGCTCTGCAATTTATTTGTATGACCTTTAAAATGGACGTCTATCAAAGAAATTTTGTTTCAAATACAAGGAAATGTTTATTAAAAGTAATGAATTTCATATATAATTCAAAGAATAGTAAATTTGTCGCAAAGTGATATTTCTTCCTCCCAAAGAATTATTTTATTAAGTGATAGTAGACCTACACGGAAAAAATTTGTACTTGAGGAATTATAATGAACTAGTATCCGATGTGGCGGATATAAGAAAAATTCGGCGAATTAACAATAACTTTTCTGTAAATCATCTCCAACTGTTTAGTCATAATTACAGAACTGATAATAAATAAGAAAAATCGGTGCCGTAAAAGTTCAAAATAATTATTACGAACAAGTTGTAGAGAAACTATACTTCGGCTGTGAAAATCACGGTTCTTGGTCGCTCAAAATTACAGCACGTTTCAATAATAGTACAGCACTATTCAATGGAATAATTTGGAACATATAAAACATATAACATATAAAACTGAGACAATATTAGAACGTTTTTTAAATTCAAATTTAATAAAAGAGTTTAGTTATGAGTCTATTCATTTTATATTATTTTAGAATTGAAAATAGTTTATACACATTTCAAAATAATTAGTTTTAGGGTAAAAAATTCAAAATTCATGTTTGTAACTATTTAAGTGATTGTTATACTACTTTTAATCAACGCATATATATGGTGAAATTTTCACCCATACATTTTTTTTATATTTTCTTATACTTTTGGTATGCCTTGTTTTGATTGATCATTAATTTGAAAAGCAAATATTTCATATTGAACACTTTTCCACAAATTCAAGAATCAAGCAATATTCATTTCCTTCAATAAAAAATACATGGAAATTCAAACTGCATTATTTTCCAACAATAAATTGTATCTTTAGGACTACACTGAAAAAAAAAGAATTTTCAGAACCATGAAAATGCATTTAATTGAATCCTATTTCTCAGCATCAAGAAAATATTCTTTAATAGTAGTAATTTTTATTTAAACCAGACACATATCTTTTGTTGATCTAAATAAATAAATTCTTTAGCTATATTTTCTTGATTCAAACCAATATTCCTTACATTCAAGAAAACCATTTCTTTGATTCCATGAGTCTAGATTCGTTGAAATCTGCTTAGTCATTCAAAGAAATATTTTTTTGATTCAATGACTTCGATTCTTTGAATTGATTCGGACGCATTTGAATTAATTAATTGTGCATACTTGAATTAAATTATTTATAACAAATAAACATTTATTCCAACGAAATAATTATTGTTTTAAATCAAACATTTATTAATTTGGCATAATTTGTTTCAATTGAATACTTCTTTAGATCAAAGAAGTATGTTTTGTTAAATTCAATATCCATGTTTTTGATTTGAAGAAATATTTCTTTGGCATTTATGGTGAGAGTTAAATACGGCTTTCCACCTTAGGATGTCCATGTTGCGACAGCGGTACGTGGTCATTGCTGTGGACTTGACACTCGACGGACCGAAGTTCGATTGCTGTTGGAGGTGGATTTTTCACCGAATTTTTCTGTTTCAGGTTCATCAAGATTTTAAATTATATGAGTTCTTTAAATCAAATATGTATAATAATAACAATTTTAATTATAATTCAAGCTGAAAGAATCCATTTATTCATTCAGGAAAATATGTACTGCAGTTCAAGTACGAACTACTTTATTGCACTCGCGCATGGTTTAGGCCAAAGAAATATTTGTTTGAATCAGTGGCATATTTTTTTGCTTCAAATACTTAAAATTTCGATGCGAAAAAATTGTTTTATGAGCCAATAAAATATTTGCTTAACTTTAACTTTGTGTTTCTTTCCATCAATTCACATATTCTCATTTCAAATAAATATTCATTCCCATTCATCGCACATTCATTTGGAACAATTAGTCATTCATTCGGTTCAAAATGTATATTTTTGTCTTTAATTATTATTTCTTTGATTTAAAGAAACATTTCCCTCCGACCAATAGGTCGTATTTTTGAATCAAACTTTCGCTTACTTCAGCCAAGTAAAAATTCACTTGGTACAAATCACGAAGTAGTATAAGGAGATCCATCTCTATGGGCCATTACGGAAAATTGTACCCCCCATTTTTCCGTGCCCACATCCTATAGCAAAACCAGATTAAGTATTGTGGCGCCTCTTGCGGAAACCCATTATAACATAGGTTTTGGAGGCAGTTTTGAAAATGGTTTTCATTGGCAGGTTATTCGCCAGTTTTGACAGCCGGTAGCAGACGACGAAAGGAGGCAGACATTGTAAAACACAATAGTTTCAAATTTTCTCACGAGAGGCGCTACAATAGTTTATCTGGTATGCTATAGGAAGTGGGCACGGAAAAATGGGAAGTATCCTTATATTAGAGTTGGATCTCCTTATACTACTTCGTGGTACAAATAATCCTCTTTTTTAGTGTACGAAACTTCTATTGACGTTAACTACATATTTCTTTGTGTAAAAGAATAATTTTTTTGAATTCATCCAACATTTCTTGATATAAATCGCATTTTTCAGTTTACAGTACGCTTCTTTGAAACAAGAAATCAAATCTTTCAATTAAAAAAACTTTCGTTTTATCCAATCGACATTACTTTCAATTAAGAAAATATTTCTTAGAATTGAAGTTATATTCGATCATATCAACTGACTGATTTGTAAATCCAAATCTCTAATTTCATTCAGTTGAAGACATCGTCCATCCGCTCAAGTAATATTTCACAGGCTGAAGTAATTATTTATTTGCTTCAATAATTTATTATTTTTCATACAATTAAAGGATTTCTTTGGATTGAAGAAATACATGATTGGACGTATTCAGTACGACCATTTCTTTTAATCAAAGAACTTTTTTTTCAGTGTACATAGGACATCTCAATTTTATTCTGCTTTTTTCTCCATTTCGGGACGTATTTCGCAAAATTGAGGTTCACCATCATCAAGTTTTGGGTCTTCGGATATCGGATGAGTCAGTGCCGTAACAATCAAGCAAAAAATTCAAAGTCGGATTGAATAGCGAAAATGAAATATATGAACAAAAAAATTGTTCAGACAATTGAAGATTGTGTGAACATCTACGAGTATTCATAATAAACATATTAGTGCTTAAAGATATTAAAATTAGTCGAAAATTTCGTGGGATAAAATGTTTCTCCTGCTTTTTTAGGTAAAATATATACTTGAACAAATACGTATTATTGAAATAATTGTAGAATTATTCAAACAAATTATTTTATTGTTATCATTATTTAAATAACTCATAAAGTTTAGAAAATACGTTCACATCGCGAGTTAACTGACAAAAATGTGAAGAAATAAAAATTGTTTAAACAATTGAATATTAGTCAAAAAATGACTGGGTATTCTTGAATTACCAAATAATGACTATTTATGTTTGAAAAACTTTTAAAAAGTGTCAATAAACCGCAATATTAAGTAAAATTAAAATTTGTCACTTATGGGGTTTTCTTAGGCGACCAATAAGAGTGGCTTAAAATTATTCAACCTCAAAATTTATGATTGATTCTTATTCTCTTACGAATTCGTAACAATATACTGAAACACGGAATTATTTTTAACATATTATCGCGTTTAAATATTAGATTTACAAAAAGCTGACTTTTTATCATGTTAAATCAATGGGAAACTTCATGTTCTTTGCGCCACCCCTAAATATTAACCGATTTTGCTCAAATTTGAAGGAGATTTTTTTGGAAGATTGGAGCAGAGAAATTCGAAAAGTGAAAAATAAGGGCCACCCTAACCTACATATACTGGGATATTTTACTCAGAAACGAACTTTGAACTAACGAGATTAAAATCTATGGCTTAATGCCTCTGTTTAAATTTTTTTGTCAAAACCTTTAAAAACATAATCTCTAGCAAAGTTATCTTGCGTATTTTTAGTTAAAATTACATTGAAAAGCTAAATACTTTTTATATTCTATTTTATTTTATCTACATATCTTCATATTTCAAGCAGAACCGTCTTGACAACCGAATTCTTGAGCGCGAGTTTCGCAATGAAAATGAAATCTATTAATGATAACTGAAATCTTGGAGTGGAAATGAGAGCATTAAACGTACGAAAACGAGCGCGAAGCGAGAGACCACCCCACGCGCGCTCAATCTTGGTGTAAAGACTATAAAGCGCCGCGCAAAATGATAATGTGGCCGCCGGTGGCGTGCATTTAAAAAAAATTTTTTTCGCCATTGAAAAGAGATCACTGTAATAAATCAAATTTTATTATTTATCTAAATTCTATACGTACTAAGAATACTAAGAAACGTACAGATACTGGCACAAGACTATAACGGTTTCCACCGGAGCCCTGAAAACTTGAAGATGTAAACTTAAAATTATTGTTAACGATTTTAAGGATAAAATCAAGACAGCAAATCGTTCAAAATTTAAAATTATGAAGGGCTTGGAATCAAACAATTTTTGATTCAGAGCGTTAAAAATGGAATAGTTTTATAATGAAACATTAAAAAATGTTTGGTTTCAAATTTAAATCGTGAAATATTTAAAAATATAGTTGGCCACTAAATATTAATGACTCATTGAAGTAACTCATTTCGTCTCAAATCTTTTTCCATATCTTGCTTTCCACGCTGCTTCGTCTAGAAATCGTAAAACTTTCGACTTTGTTGCACCTGACACTCTCTTATCAATTCACTGTGCGACCACTGAGCAGGCTTTAAACAATGGATGAGTGTTTTTTTGTCTTCCGGTGCTAAGATAATTGAACATGTAGATAGATAGCGGTCTCTCTGACGGAATCTCGCCAAGCCGCAAAGTTATTTGCATGGCAAGTTTTGCCCTGCTCTTTGCTCAACTTTCACAGCGGCTTCAGATGTTCAATTCACAAGCCGCTTGCTGCGGTTCCATTAGTTTATTAAGCGTTACGTTACATGTTCAAGCAAACACGTAAACGAATATGTTGATGGACATTAATCCCACAAATCACTCAAAGTTTCGTGTCAGGAAAATCCTCTTGCCTTGAAGGCATTTTAATTATACAAATTTTTCTACCAGACAAAATTCTACTGCATTGAATTGCCGAAATTAAAAAGCAGTAAGGTGTTCAGGAGTTGGTTTAGCATTTTTACAAATTTCAAAGCTGCGAAACGTTCACAGAAAAAAAACAAAGTGTAATCCTAACCTGCAACAAAAATTACCTTCACATTGTAATATTAAACTACAATGTTGGGTATTGTTACTATGTCAACATAATTATATTTTCTTTAGCTTCAATGCGAAAAAATGTAACTTTACCTGATTGAAAATTACTTACAACAAAAATTCTCTCATATTTTTTGTGTTGCTTGTAAGATTAATTTTTGCCTTGGATTGAAAGTATGAATATAATTGGATTTTATAATAACGACGAAATTAAGAATGGCGCTTTAGAAGTTACGATTGAGTTTTCAAGCGTCAGAATCCGCCCCTTTGTAGATAAATAGGTCTGGCTCTACCCTGATACTGGCAGGGCATGGGTCGTCCGTCAATTTGTCATACAATATTTGTAACTGAAATACAGAGGATACACCACCTGGCGGACAAATGCACCACTAAAATAACGGGGTTGGTGTTTGGTTGTTTCATTTCACTCGTATTATTTTATAATTATTTCATAAAATTGTATGCTAAAACAAAAGTAAGAAGAAGTTTAATTAGCTCCGAAAGAAATGTACATTGTTGAGATTATGGTCCACATCAGTTGAAATCCTTTTTGTTTGCATTACACTGCTAGAAATGTTCGGAAAATTCCGACAAATTTAAGATACTAAAGTAACTGAAATTTACGAAATTAGGTTGCTCATAACGAAGTTCAGTATCTTCTATAGTAAAAATAAATTTTCATTAAACTTCAGAAACGGTATTTGAAAATTACAAATAGTTTCTTAAAATGCCTAAGCGGTAACAGAAATATAAGATATAGTAACCGAAAGAAGTGCGTAGTTGCATACGCAGTCGTTGCTTCTCGATCGCGTTCGTAGGAGACAAAACGTGGTGGTTTAGTGGTATTCAGTGGCAATGAAGTGCAAAATGAAGTGGGATAATTTAATATTGAAAAGGATTTGATCCAGGTTTCAATTGGATGGTGAGTCCGCTATTCACGTCAAATGACGCCCTCCTGGCTAGATAGGTTATGTCTGCAATTTTTAATCGTTCTGTTTATCGCATTGCTCTCATTTATTGCTTTACAATGAAGATCAAGGAACAATAATAGATTTAATACGTTCACGATGATTCATTATAATAAATTTAAAATTGAAGATTTTTCGGGTTTCAATCGTGTGCGAAACTATGAATGTTGCCGACGTTTCGTGAACATTGCAGTTCACTTCTTCAGGGCCAGGCTGTGGTCACTCAATGCTTTAGGAGCGACCGCGTATATTCGACGGTGGCGCCATCAAACGAGCCCGCAGGTTTTCAATATATATATATATCCAGATGATTTGTAGATAACCCAATTTAAAAACTTAATAACTTGAAAAAACCAATAGAAAAACAAATAGAAATACTTGAATAATTACTGGAATAATCATTTAAGTATTTCTGTTTGTTTTCTATTGATTTTTTCATGAAAACTCGTTTTAGGGAAAAACGAAAGATAATGGAAGACTATTTGAGAGCAGTTTCAAAGATTATAATATCTTTGGCAGTTTTTATTTCAAAACGTGTAATCATTTTTATGAATGTAAGTTCGTAAATAATACTGCTCTCTCTCTTAGTTTTTTTCCGCCTGTGTACTGCAACGATAATAATCAGGTCGAAAATGACGACAACAAATTACATATCGGCTCTCAAACAGTCAAATACTTCTTTGCAGGTTAGCACAGGTTAGGTTGTGTAAATTCGTACATGTGTTGACGTTCGGTAAACCACGAAGGAGTAAGAGAGATAGATGAAACATTGACCCCTCAGCGACGTGTAGCGGGGAAAGACCTACAGAGCCATCTAACGAGCCCGCAAAACAGGACCAGAATATGTGTGATCGCGGTTGCCTATACTAGTGACCACAGCCTGTTCAGGGCTGACCTGAAACTGAAGTTTCAGGTTAGGTTGTTCTTATATATGTATTCTCTACGATGCCTGTGATTGGCCAGAGCGCCCCATGGTGGGGACTGGTTGAACTTGATTGGCCAATCAAGTCTTTTTTAAAAATCTCGAGAGGACGGAAAGCCAAATCGGATTGGTATTATATCCATTGTCCAAATTGATGTTATTAGGGTGTTTCAAGATTTCGATTGCTTCTCTATGTTTTCTTGGAAATTTATTGTAGGTTTTTGCGATGACGGTTGTTTTGTCAAATAAAATACTATGTCTTGTTTCGATAACGGATATTGTTTAGTTCATTAATTTTAATATAAATTGGCAGTGTCTATTTATCTTGAAAATATAAATTATAGTCAGACTACACTGCAGTCCCGCTTCATCCGTTCCCGATAGACCAAACAAGGTAGTGCAAGGGGGCGAAAGAGAAGCGCTGCGCGGTTAGCGGAGCAACTCCGCAACAACGCAGGGGTGTATGGAAAAAGCAGGAAGTACCCTCGGCGGTCTAAAATGCAGTCTTGATGACTTGACCAATTAAAAATTGAAAGCGTCTGAAGTTTAAAATTTTTTATACAAAGCTTTTCAAGGATTTTCTGAGTATCCGAATTGAAAAGAACTTAACTTCTGATTTACGAAGTGTTCAGTTAAATAAATTTTAATTTTTCAATTTTCGATGTTTCTAGTTTAAAATTGCTTATAATAATACAATTTTTAAAACTTTAAAGTTCGTTGATTGATTATTTAATTTAGAGCATAGAAAAGGATAACGTGAATTTATATTTTTGGAATTGAATCTGAATTTCTGAACTCTATAATTAATAAAATTTAAATATTCTAAATTTTGCAGTTTTTGAAAAGTTTTGGTAACTTCCATTTTCTTCGTGTAAATTATTGGTGATTCGAATACAAAATTTTCAAAATCAAAAACTTAAACTTCAATTTAAAAAGTTTAAAATTCAAGTGTTCCACTTTGAGTGCTTTAATTTGTACTTTATATTTTATTCCTTCAAATAGGAAAATGTTCGGCTTCAAAGTTAAAATTTTTAAATTTTATTGACCGTGAAAAATGTTGGCGAACCGAGAAAAAACCAGGAATTTTTCTTCGATTAAAATGGCCACCCTGTTATGTGTACACTTAAAAATCAGTACTTTGATAAAGTTTGATTTTCCAGCACAAACATTTTCACGTTCATTGTGATATTATGAAACCAAAACGTCAACAATACAAACCTAATTGTTTAAGGCTTAGAGAGTCCCGATTGACCCATATGGCCATTGAGGGTACCCCCGAACACGGTGGGTAAAGCGAGACTGCAGTGTATATACGAGCGAAGATTAAATGTAACTAGTTACGTATATATCTATGTTATATAATATCCTCAATTAATCAAATGTGGGAAAAAACTTCTCATCATTGAAGATGGGCTTTGATCATATATTCAATGCAGTGAGTGTACGAACTATTACAGGGTGTCTAGCGAAATTCCGTTTACAAATTCCCGGCAAATTCCCGGATTTCCCGGATCAGAAATAACGTTTTTCCCGGTTTGTTCTTGTGATGTGTTTAGCTATTTGAGGATTGGGACTCTGACAATAGCTTAGCGCCCGGAAAGAGCATAATTTGAAATAAACAGTCACTTGTATTACAAAAATGAGGTATTTATTAATTCAAAAATAAAATTTGCTGGGCAATAGGGTGAGCCGATTTTTTTTTTTTTTTTTTTTTTTTTTTTT
>CAKNXH010062694.1:89996-111217 GCA_932178445.1 Andricus quercusramuli
CAAAAAGTTTCTACTGGATCCCAGTAACTCACAGGCCAAATTACAGATTAAAAAACAAATATTTAATGGGAGCGCATCGACGATAAAACCTAAAATGTGAAAAAATGTTAATTTTCACTTTTTCTATGGAGATATTTTTAATATTTGACAGGTCTAATCATTCAAATTAGTAAAATACTTCCTACTAAAGTCATTTTTTACACATACTGTACAGCATTAACAAGAAAAGTGCAATATTTATCCCGAAAATGAGAGCGGGAGATAGTGCAAAGTGCATTTTGTCACTTTAAGCTCGTGTTTTCCCTAAAAAAATGTATTTCTTTTGCCTATAATTATTTCCGCTTGAATAGGTGAGAATTTTTAATTTTGTGACCGTTATATTTGACTTCGTAGTTGGTAATTTTATGTTATTATAACCGAATTCATAATTTAAAGTTTTCCAATCTATTTTGTTATCGCTTATTGAAAATGGTCTCAACCGAGCTTAGCTTCAGGAAATTCGTTACGCATCCGATCATCAGGCAAGTCACGACTTTGATACAGGATTATATAGGACGAAAATAATATCTTAATCTAGGAATATGTGAAAAAATCTATTATTAAGATTTTTCAAGAAAAACGTGAACTTGAAGTGACAAAATGCAGTGCAAATGCACTTTGCACCATCTCCTGCTCTCATTTTCGGGATAAATATCGCCCTTCTCTTGTCAATGCTGTACTGTATGTGTAAAAAATGACTTTAGTAGAGAATATTTCACTAATTTAAATGATTCGACCTGTCAAATATGAAAAAGATTTTAATAGAAAAAGTGACAATTAACATTTTTGGCTTTATGGTCGATGCGCTCCCGTTAAATATTTTGTTCAAAATCTGTAATTTGGCCTGTGAGTTACTGGGATCCAGTAGAAACTTTTTGGACCCGAGGTCTTTCAAAAAAAAAAAAAAAAAAATCGGCCCACCCTACTGGGCATCCACTGCTGCGCTTTTACGATATTCATGGGTCGAACTCGACCCATGGTATGGAGAATTGATACAGAAGACGAAACTCCTGTACATTACCTACGCCAAAAACAAGCAAATTTCTTTTGGAAGTTAATAGTTCCAATCTTTCCGAGTGCGGCGCTAATATTTCATGTGCAGCCTTTCCCAAGCCTGTTAACCATGCAATTTTCGACACATGCGACACAAGCGCCATATACGTGAAGTAACTTAAACATCCCGTGGTCTCGACTCGATTTTCGAAGTTGAAGACTTGAGTTTCTGCGCATACCCAAGAAAACGATGTTCATTAGCTGTGATTTGCACCTTCTTTTCAAATAAGACAAATTACGTTTTTCAAAGTTTTTATTATATAAGAATAATTTTACACAGAAAATAAAGATTTGGAATTTATGGCAACAGAATTCCCGGATCGTTCAAAGAATTCCCGGATCTTTCAAAGAATTCCCGGCATTTTCCCGTATTTTTCAAGGTTTTACCAAATTCCCGGCAAATTCCCGGATTTCCCGGATTTCCCGGTCGCTAGACACCCTGTATTATAACATAATACTCATTTTTTCTTACTATATATATATTCTCAGAACAAATATAGACTACATATTTTACATTAAAATTAATGAACCAACAAACATTTTTAACCCCTAGAAATTTTCAGCTATAGTTACTGGAACTTCGTAAACTGTAACAGAATTTTCTGAAACATGTGACTGAAATGTTATGCAGTTACCGTTGCTGATTTTTAGGTTATGTGTACCCCTGGAACATCCTTGAAATATTGGATTTTTATATAATTATAGAAATATATGTCATATGAGTTTAAAAAGGAACAATATTTCTTACAATTTCATGATAAATTTCTTGTTAAGAAAAGATGCAGAAAATACAGTTCAGTTGTTATTGAAGTTTATTTTCAAAACATTCTAATTGTATTATTTAAAAAAAAGTAATTATATTATTGTACAATAATAGATTCACTAAACAAAAATATCGAAGTTTACTTTGCCTGAATTCATTCCAGCAAATAATAATTTCAGCGAATTAACATTTGGTCTAAGTTTTATTTTTCCGAATAGCCATTTTTTCATGATTTTGATGATTATGACCAGCCACATAATCTCAAATTCATTTACATGATCATCACTCATAAGATATTGATACTCATCTTTTTTTCAGAAACCCCCAGCAACAGCTAGAAGAGGACGCAAATGTAATACACTCCACTTTGAATTGAAGTCACCTGGACTCAAGCGGAGTCGAGCAGCTACCTACAAAGCGGGCAGTCCTAACCCTCGCGTGCATATTTCGCATTTATTTTTAAATACATGCGAAAAATTCTCTTATCAATTAGTTTTCATTATAAAAAATTAATTGATATTTTAAATCACAATTTAATTATCTTATTTTTGGTTAAAAATGTATCTTTCTTGATGTATTATATATATTTGAAAGCATTATAATAAGATTTATAATATTATTAGATTAGATATATATCTTTTAAGCGATATTTGTACATAATATTTTGTACATAATAAATTTAAAAAAATTGTAATTCTGAATTTGTATTTTATTCAAATATTACAGCATTAAAATACCGCTCGAATGGCTCGAGTGGAAAAATTCACTCGAACATCAATGGAGTTAATTCACTCGCTTCGAGTGATATCTCGCACTTCTTCGAGTTGGATTTACCACTCGAATGACTTGAGTGAACGAATTCTTTCGAACATCGATTGAATCGTTTGACTTGCTTCGAGTGAGATCTCGATCTTTTTCGAGTGAAAATTCACTCGAAGGAGTTGAGTGGAAAATTCACTCGAAATAAAAGTGGAGTTTCACTCGAATAAGACAAGCGGGGTTTTCACTTGTTCTTCGAGTGATCTTTCACTCGAATTGAGTGACATTTCACTCGAGAAAATTTAGAGAGTGGCTTCTGCATAAAGCTTTAGTAACGCGTCTCTGAAAATTCCCACTTAAAATTCTAACAGTGTAGACATAGTTCTATAGTTCAATTTCACGTGCATAATATTGATACTTTGATAGTATCATAAAAAAATATAATTATATTGCATTATATGCATACTTCGAATTTATTTACTGTGGATGAGAGTTTTTACTGAAACCTCATCGGGGCCTAACTAGATAACAGGCCAGTCCTTCTTTGAGAATTGACGGGGCTGCTTGGCCGACTGATGCCTTCTTTATTGTCTGTGACGAAAATAGCGGTGTCCCGGATACCAACCGGGCAAATTAGCGCGAGAATTAGTGTTTTAAAAACTATAGTCTAGCAAGTCATATGCAGAACATTCCTGGCAGATTCGTGGTTTCGCGCTTATACGCTAATGGAAGAGAAAGAGACGCTTCAGGTGGAGTTTTATGAAGGAAGGGTTACCCACTGACGAGGGACGATTGAAAGAAGAAAAACTCGATACGATCTCGTTCCAGTCAGCAGGTCTCTCTCGAGCGTTCCTTTCATAATTACGAAATTGCCTCTTTGAAAGATCCGCCCGAAGTCGATTCTGTCTATTTTTCTTCCTCTACTTCCACCCTCTTTACCTCTTTCTCGTGCCATCATTTTGCTTCTCTTCCCCCTTCCTTCTTCATCTTCATCATCATCTCGAAATCGGCAACGCATTACCCCTCCTATTCTTCTTGATAGAATCCACTCTGTCGTTACCCGCGATTATTTTAAGGCACGTCTTGGCTACTCCCGATAACTTTATCCATTGAAATTCACGCGAGCCGATCTCCGATCATCATATGCGTAACGAGCCTCTTCGTAATCGTTCGTGCGTGAAGATTAGCAATGAGTGGGCATCGTCATTTTAACTGCATTGATCGATTAAATTTTTGTATATACAGATATAAAAATCGATAGAAGGCCAGGCTTTCATAATATTAATACCCGGATTCAAAAATATTTTCAAGCAGAAACAGGACAGTTTTTTTCAAAATACTGATATAGAAATAGAAATAAAATATATAAGATATCATACTGTAAAAAGACCTTATTATAAATAAATGTCACAGATATGCCTATCAGATTTAAGCTTGTGGAATTATATTCGACATAGACATTTGATATGTCTCATATAATTATTATTGTGACACATCTCTGTCTCGCCCACTCCTCCCATTACGCAGCAATACTCTCTCACTCTTCTCTGCTCTCTCCTCTCACCTTACCTTTCAAACTCTTCACTCCACTCATGACATTCCATTCTATTCTCTTCACTCCTTCAGCCCCTCCGCTCACACATTTCCGTCAGTCGTCTATCCACATCTTTCTTATTCATCATGCTCTATGTCTCCTCCATCATTTTCCATCGTATCTAAACGCATCTCCTTTTCCTAACCCTTTTAACCTCCTCTGTCTACACCTATCCTGTCTACACTCATCTCTTATTCTACCATTCCCCTCCCCTTAATCGCCTCACTTCCACATTTCCATCACATAATCGCTCTTCTTCAACTCTCTTTACATACCTAACCCCCTCCGCCATTCTACCGTCCTCAACTATCCTGCAGAAGGGCACTCAGCCCTTCTGCCCCTCTCTACTCCTTATCATCAACACCACGCTTTGGTCAATTGTAGTTATAGGCCACTGCTAAACAAGTTTTCTTTGGCATAGATGAGTAAGACTCAAAATCCATTGAAAACAATGAAAAAAGAGTAAAATTATAAATGTTGTCATAGGTCCTACACATTTCGAAAAATTTGTATGCATTGTTTTCAATGGATTTCGAGCTTCGCTCATCTCGCTTTGGCCACAGTCACCGCAATTTATGGTGACATCAGCCAATGACAGGATAAGGAACTTGAAATGACTGAAAATGACAGAAGCGTCCGCGGTAGACCACCTGGTAAATGGGATTCACCTATACTGGAAACGCTCCACTAACTACGCATTATAAAATCATAATCCGCTTTCACGATCTTTACTGCAGTAGGACCATCAAGATTTTGTGGTTCGAGATGGTTGTTTCGACCATAACAGCCAGAACTCAAGAGGCTTCAAGGCAGACAATGTCCAAGCAATAAGAGAAATTCTCCGCTAACGTAAAGAAATGAATATCGCTCAAAGTGCTGGTAAATCAGTAGTAAACCAGCCATCACCAATTGGGCTGAAGTTTAAGACGTCTGAGTCAGACTGAATCGTTGTGATACTTCCAAATTCCAGATTAAAAACAGGAGTGAGGTTCTCGATTTGACTCTATGCTTGGAAGAACTAAGAAGCAGGATAGTGGGCTGGAGAGTCTTTGTTGAGAAGTCTCTCTCGGACCACAAATATATCTTGTTCTGGTTAGCCCTAGAAAAACCGGCGGGTTCAAAGATCAGAAACACCAGGCAGGCTTGTAGAATTCTCCATAAGCTCCGGTACCATATATGAATTGGAGCACACCACGGATTTTCTGCGAAGGTCTCTGATTACATCATATGAGAACAATTGCCCTACAAGTACAACGAAGTCTTGTAGGGCAAAACCTAATTGTCTCAAGACTAGGACATCTATAAGACGGCTCAGTATGAACACAATAAAAACATACGACTGCATTCACTATGTGTGTATTTATTTTTGCTAATTTTATGAGCATTTTGCTTCCTCATAGGTAACCAATAAATTTGCTTCCTCGTAGAGGGAGCTTTTCCCTATCAAAAGAAAAAAATTGATACTATCAATATTTTTCAAGCTAATGTTTCTGTCTTTCCAAATATTTTATTTTCATAAAATCAGAGGGCCCACCAAAATATCCATTGATGTGTTCTGTTACAACGAAGAACTCTTTAAACCACGGTAGTTTTATATTCCAAATTCAAATGAAATTCATGAAATTATTTTCAACTTCTTCCAAATTCATCGACTTTGGTCGACGGTGAACTAATCCTGAAATAAGATGCACTGGTTTTTTCAATTCTGCAGCATTCTGTAGAAGTCTTTGAATTCAATCGAATTTTTCTGCATTTTTTAAAATTGTTTGATTTTTTCTGAAGTTGTTAGAACGCACGTTAAATTATTGTAAATTCCTTAGAGAGTTTTATATACTCCAGAATTCTCTGCGAATATCTTAGAATCGTTTACCTTGAAAAAAAACCAGTGCATCTTAATTCAGCAATAGTTCACCGTCAACCAAAGTTGATGAATTTAGAAATAGATGAAAAGAATTCCATTTTTTCAAAAGAATTCAGAAAATTCAGAATAAATCAACTTATATCTTAAATTTGTCAAGAGAATTCAAAAATACTTCAAAGAATTCAAAAGATTACAAATGACTTTTAAGAAATCGAGAAACTTCTGTAGAATTCAAAAGACTTGAAGGAATTTACGATAATTCACTCTGAATTCTAAAGATTTTGTTTTGACATCAAATACGCGCCTACGTTCGAATGTCGACGCTTATGACTCTTATTGTGGACAGACCCTAAAACTAAAAAATAATAATAATATTTAATGTTCTCAATAAATAATTCAAGTCCTATAATAAATGACTTACAAAATAAGACTAGTCAAATTCGATTGAAAAGTATTGAAAGTTTTGTTTGGATTGGTATCGGATTCACACGAATTGAGCACAAGAACTGAAGAGGATTGAAAAGATTGAAACTTGTTTGGGATGAATCTCAGGCCCATTCTGTGGGTTCGCTATGGGTTCAGATTGATACGGATTAAAATTTGTGTTGAAGAGGATTGAAATCTTTTTTCGGATTGTTTTGCATTGATTCGAATTATTTTCTCAAGCTCGAACTACAAAACAATAATTTTCAAAGATAATAACGAAATATTCCAAAAAGTCTATAAAGTATGCAGAAAAGAATATAAAGTACGAGAACACGCACGCTTGAGCGCGTGATTGTCTCGCGTTGTAAAAGGGCGAAAGTTAACTCACACCCCCGACCTGAAATTATGAAAATATACATAAAAGGGTAGAAAACAGACAGCAATATCATTAGGAAGACATGAATATGCATGCATGTAAAAAAACATAACTATATTAACATCCCAGTAATAGATGGATCTACATGGCTGGGCGTACGGATAACAAAATGGCGCTTTATTATGAAAAATTATACAGTACACTCCCCGCAACTGCCAGTCTGACGGGGCCATAGGGGAGTGTAATTCCAAGAATTCGGCACTTATTGAGTACGCCCACTCTGTTCCATCGTATAACCACGCTGCGTTGGAGCTAGCACAGTGGTACATGCGCAGAGACTCCCAGGCACTCGCAGTCGCTTAAGTGGGAGACACAATGGAGTGTGCGTCAAACTACGTGTGAAGGAGAAGTGGCAAGAAGTGGAACTTACGGAGCTCGCAGTTAGCGGGAGTATACTGTATTTACTTATATATAATTTTAATTCTAATAAAAGCCAATCAACCAGTGTTGTAAATAATCTCCCAAGGAATAAAATCACCCATGTTTCTAGAGTAAAAGTGAAAACACAACAATTCAAGTGACTATTTTTAAGTAAATTATTTAGAACCACACTATACTTTTAACGAAAGTATCAAATACATTTTTCCTCAATTTATAAATTTCTTTAAAAATTGCTAAGCCGGTATTTTCATTTTTGTTTCTGCTTCTGATAGCCTGCAAGCTAAATTGATTGAAAGAATCCCTAAAAGTTCTTTCAGCCAGTCTGGATTATGAAGCTTAAGATTTGAAACTAAATACCTCATTTTTATAAATTTCAGTTGTAGTCCAAGTAGATGTCATAAAGGGCGAAACTTCACCAAATCCAAAAAATAGATAATAGTCCGGGAAAATTAGATTTTTCAGAAAAAGAGAAGAAAGTTTTTGTTTCTTCATAATCATATCCCTGATGGCATTCGAAATGAATACAAAAAAAGTTCCCTACTGGCTGGCTCACGCATACACCCCTTGCCTCGAAAAACATCCCCTAGACGTGTAATATATCTGGCTTTTGGCTATTATATACAAAAGGCTGCATCGGAGAATAAAAATGAATGGGAGTGAAAATATTATTAATAGAATTTTCAATGAAATAGGTTTATAGACTCCTAATTTACAGGCCATAAGGTCATGCGTAAGGAAGGGGGGGGGGGGGATGTTTAAGCTCTTGACGCGAAAAACATTCTTGCGTTTAGTTTCCGGCCCATATCTGATAAGCGGGTAGTCTTTTAACAAACATGTATAGAAGAAAATTTGTAGAGCAAAAAATTTCCTTTTATATCTCTGGATATAATTTGACGACACTATCATTATCGTAAATTTAACATGGGCCTCTAACATTCTTCGCAGTAAATCAGTTTTTAATATTTCGTAAAAACTGAAATTCATACCTATGTGAAAAACTTATTTTATAACAAAATGACTAACACATCAATTTTAAAAGTAAAAATTAATTATTTTTTCAAGTTCACGTGCAAGCACTCGAACCTCATTTCCACATCACCCTCGCGGGGACTTTTTTTGTGCTTTTTTAAAATATATTCCACGCTGTAGGCCTACTCCACTTCTTACATTATCATCATTAGTGATTGAGAAAGTATTAGAATTGTCCGAAATTTCACACCACAGTTTTATCAACGGATCTCTACGTTTGGAGATCCCCTGAAGCCGAAAATCAATTTTGGCGATAGCGTCTGTCGGTCTGTCCGCCTGTCCGTTCGTCCGGTCATCCGTCAGTCCATGAGCACGATAACTATAGAAAAAATGGACGGATCAAGTCAAACTTTGGCACACAATTTCCTGGTCCTGAAAGAGAAAACGAGTTCATTAACCAGCATTCCTTGACCAACGGTTATGGTTTTATCCATCGAAAATGCAATCCAAAAATCGAATATTCCGTTTCTACGCTAAAAGACGACAGATACGTGAAAAAAGTTTGAAAGAAGAATTTAAAAAAAAAAAAAAAAAAAAAAAAAAATGATTAGCATTTCGAACTCGAAAGTTCATTGCCTCACTACCCGATTCGGGTAGTGTTTCTAGGTGAATAAATACTACCAGTGTGGGTCCACCACACCCACGACGGGTCAACAACACGCAGTATTCCCCGAACGGTCACCCATCCAAGTACTAACCGCGCCCAACACTGCTTAACTTCATTGATCTAACGGGAACTGGTGTTTTCAGCGTGGTATCGCTGAATTTAAGCTAAGAATTTAAGCTCTTCAAAAATATCTACAATTTTCGTTATAACCATTTTTCGTTAGTATACGCTTTTCTTGTTATTGTTTTATGTATCGAAAATAATTATGTCAAAAATTATAATTGTAAGCCAAACGACGACAGATAAGTAAAAATGTTGTGTAATTTTTTAAAAATTTAATTTAATTTTTAATTTGGTGTAATTTTTATACGAACCATTCTTTGATAAGGCTTGACATTTTGGTTCTATTTTTCGGAAATTCTATGAAAAACATTAAAAATTCAAAGGAGGGGTTTCGATAAGGCCCTTTATCGCCTCCCCCTGAATCATATTATCTAAAGTTTACCATCGAAATTATTCCTTTTTTTTATAATGCGCAAAATATCAGGCTTCCAAAAACACATATACTTTTTGTGTTAATCGATAGGAACGTAATGAAAAAAAACCTAAACTTAGCTTGTTTTGCAAAAATACAGAATTCTTGTAGTTTTTGCGATCCTCATGTAGTTATTTTCTGTAGAGCGCAACCGAGTGACAGAACGATTTTCACATATATGGTGCACAAATCCATGAGCTGCTATATTCATAAGTATCGTCGTGTTACTACATTGCGCTCATGGTAAAAAAATAAATAAATTGAATTTTGGATAATATTTAATAACGTACTAATTGACTGGTTTTGTTACATTTTCTTCCTAAAACTTTCACGTAGCTCTTGAGAAAAAGATCGAGAGCTAAGTCCAAAATTCAACTTCATAATTTGTTACAATGAGCGCAATGCAGTAACGCGACGATTTTTATGTATGTAGTAGCTCAAGTATTTGTGCACCAGATATGTAAAAAACGTTTTATTACTTGGTTGCGGTCTATACGAAATAACTACATAAATATCGAAAAAACTACAAAAATGGCGTATTTTTGCAAAACAAGCTAAGTTTAGCGTCTTTTTTCATATGAGGGTCTCATCGATTAACACAAAAAGTATATGTATTTTTGGAAGCCTTATAGATAAACGTTTCTTTTTCAGCCGGCTGGCCTTAAAAAATTGACTTGCTTACACTTCCATTTTTACAGAATTTTCTTAAAACTAACCCTTAAGAACTAACACCCATCAATTCCTTATCTATAAGCCGCACGCCCTTATCGCCTTGCCTTCCTCGCTTCGCCTCGACTTGCTCGCATGTCCCTACTTTTTTGCATTGCCTCGCTTGCCAACCTCTGTTTTCGCTCTAATACCTACTACTTATCTACTATTTACAATATTTACAGGTTACTTATCTACTTTCTCTCCTATTAACAATCTTTCCGTCTCCATTCCTCTTCCTCCTTCCTTCTCTTCATCACCATCTTACCCAACACTCCCTTCACTCATTCTACTGCCATTTTCCCTCCTTTTCATGGAACAATACCTCCATGCTTATCTCACTTCTTTTCACCTCCACGCATTCCTCCAACCAGTGCTCCACTCTTGCATCCCCCTTTCCACACAGTTCACACATCCTCTTCTCCCGAGAGAGCCAGAACCTATTGAAACCCTCCATGCACCGACACCTCATCCTCGCTATAAGCTCCTGACTTTCTTTCTCTCCTTTCTCACATAGATATTGCGCTTTTGCCCTTGGCATAATCCACACATAGTACCCGTCAAACCTTGACTCCCTTATTCTTTCTTCCCCTTCTGTCTTCTCTCTCTCCATGCCGTTTTGCTTAACCAGGTCATAAACCTTCCTTCCTTCCTCGTGCATCCTTCTAACTTCATCCATCTGCAGTTCATTCATTCTAAAATACCTTTTCCTCTCAGCCTCCATCTTCCCACTCCCTCTCCTGTTCTACTTCTCCCACCAACACCCCCTAACCAGCCTACTTCCCCCTCTTCCAAAAATTTCTTCATATATTTACACGCCCTGCTCCCTGCTAGAATCCCTGAACTCGTTCTCCCCGTCTCCCTCCTGACAATATGCTTAGGCGTATTCCCTGCCAACCCCAGGGTCCACTTTACATACCTTTCCTGCGTTCTATTTACCTCTTCTATTTCCTTCCATCCCCACACCTCTACTCCGTACAATGGCACACTCATCAATAGCGAATCAAGAAATTTCATTCTCCGTCCAAAATCATCTGCGAATAGCTTCTTTCCCAACTTCCACACCTGCCTCATCACCACATTTGCCCTCCTCACTCTCTCTTTTATGTGACTATCCACTTCCGCATTCCTCCGAAACACAAAGCCCAAGTACATAAACTCTTTTACCTTGTGCACCTCCTTTCCCTTCCACTCTTACACTCCTCCCTTATCCCTTATCCCTTCCCCCTTTTTTCTGAACACCATAACCTTGGACTTTTCCGCATTCAGATCTAACCCCTTCTTATCCAGGTATCTTATCAACCTCTTCATCATCTCCTTCAAGGCCTCCTCGCTATTTGCCAGCAACACTATGTCATCTGCATACGCTAGTGACCAAATTCTAACCCCTCATATGCTGACTCCTCCTACCACCCCGGCCTCCAGCTTACTTTCCATATCCGCAATTGAAATCGCAAAAAGCGTTGTGCTAAGTGGACACCCTTGCCTTAACCCCATATCCATCCAGAATCCCTCCGAAATCCCCTCCCCTCCTCTTACCTTGTCTTTGGTCTCTTCATATATCTCCCTTACCCTCTCAATGAGGCCTCCCTCTACTCCCCTATCATCCATCGCGTCCCACAACCTCCCCCTATTCACCGACGGAAACGCGCCTTTGAGATCCCAAAAAAACGCCTACACTCTCGTCCCCTTCTTCGCTAATTCTCTATCCACCACGTGCTGCAGATCGTAGATATTGTCGAAAGTACTCCTAGCCGTTCTAAATCCCGCCTGCGTCTCCAGCAATATTCCTTTCCCCTCGACATCCTTCGGCAGTCCCTCTGCCCCCACCGTCGCGTATACTTCATACGCCGTATTCACTAGCGTAATCCCTCTATAATTTCGCTGTCTATCTCTATGCCCGTTCTTATACAGTGGCATTATTAACCCTTCTCTCCACCCTCCTGGGAATCCCTCGCCCCTCAATACTTTCTTCACTACCTCCTTCAGCCTCTCCCTAACCTATTGTGTACTAAACAGCCATGCTTCGTTGTCTACCCCATCCAGCCCTGCTGCTTTTGACCTTTTCAACTTCCTTATCTGCTTCTCTAGCTCCTCGTCATTTAACTCCTCTATCTCTGCCTTCCCCGTTCTTCTACTTCCCCCATCCCTCTTCCTTGAATCTGAGCCCTGGAATGATTCTTTAAAAAATTCCCTCCACTCCTCACACCCTATCTTCTCGCTGACTCCCACCCTACGCTTTCTAAACCTATTTATTATCTTCCAAACGTCCATACCATTCGCCACCGCCCAGCCTCTATCCTCCATCCAGTCCTTCAGAATCTCCCCCACTCTATTTATTATCTTATCCTAAGATTTCCTTTCGAAGCTCTCCCCTCCCCTGTAATGTCCCCCTTCGCACCCCATCTTCGCATTAATGTTTCCACCCAGTACCACCATACCCTCCTCTCTTTCGCCCAGCAGGTCTTCCACCCTTTCTTTAATTCTTTCCATCCAATCCTTATTGTACACTGTAACAAACTTACACGTCTCCACCTATACCCCCTTGGCAGCTTTGGCTCTATTCTATCCCATTCCTTGCTTTCTACCCACGTCTCTACCAGTCCCACAACATCAAATTCCTGGATATACCGCCGGAACTCCTCGTCCTCCTTCTTTACCCCTGCTACGTTCCAGTACAGGACCTTCACTACTCCTCCATCCTGCAATACCCCCACCCCCCTACTTCTTACGAAACAAATCGCCCTGCACTTCCTTCAACACCTCTTTCTCCACATCCCACACCCACATCTTCCCGTCTACTCTTATTTTCCGATATCCTACCTTTGCCGATCTCCCTTCTCTCCTCTTCCTCCTAGCCCTGTCGTGCAGCATTCTCTGCACATCCCTTTCCTTTCTCGTCGAATCGCGATCGATGAAAACTGCCTCATCATGTATCCTGTTCTTATTTCGCATTACCCCCAACTTTTCTTCCCAGCTCTCCAACTCCACAACCGCTACTTCCATCTCCTTCCTCCCCTCACACTTAACTTTCCCTACGCTGTCTTTTACTCACCCTATACTCTGTAGCAGCTCTTCCACGCCCTCCCTTTCTTCTCCACTCTTTAGCTACAACCCTCTTATCACGATATTATTTCTCCTGTCTGCCTTTTCTTTTCTCTCCATTCTCAACTCCATTGCCCTTATCCTTTCCCTATCCGCCCTCTCCTCCTTTTCATTGCTACGCTCTCCTACTTTACCTTCTATCATATTCTCTACCCTCTCCCAAATACCCTCAATCTCACTCCTCCACTCCCGTCTCCTACTGTGTCTTTTTCGTCCTTTCATTCCACAAACTCCTTTTCCCATCTCTCATCTCTGATACTCAAGTCCTCCCTCATGCCTTCCATCTGCTCCTTAGTCCCCCTCACGTCCTTCATCAGTCCCCTGATCTCGCCTGCTAGCATCCCGAGAGCCTCCTTCTCTGCCATTCCCTCCATTTGAGGGGGGGGGGGTTGACCTAGGTGTTCTCACGCTTTTTTTAAAAGGACTCTCCAATTCGATTTTGTCCGGACTCCCTCGGCTGTCTCTCTTCCTCTTCAAGAGATCCTCCCCGTCACTTATGCTCGACTCTCTTTCTCCTACCTTCTCGCTTCCTTCGCTTCCTTCGTTCCCACCGTTCCGCCTTCTCCCTCTACCTGACGCGCCACAAGACGCCGAGCCACGCGCTGTTGTCCGTCGTGGCACGTGGAAAATTTCCTCCCCGTCTATTTCACTAGTAGCACTGACAGCACTCTCACTGCTTTCCTCCCGCTCTGCCGCCAGTAACTGGGACCTTTGCATGCACTACACACCGCAGCCGACAGATGTCTCTGAAGACTCGCCGCCAAATTTTCCCTTTATTTCCCTTCTCTTTTTTTTCTTTTCTATTCCTCACAGCCCCTGCAGACACCCCTTTCTCTCTCTTAACATCCCCTAACTCTGCTAGAACTACCATTGACCCCTCAAAGGCCCCATACTCTCGACCACAAACTCCTCCGACTCCTTGCCACCCTAACCTCACTTTCTCTGTATACCTAAATCCCACCTCACTCCCACGCCAAAAAACAATTTTCATCTCCCAAATTCACCCCAGACAACTGTACTCACCTCCTGGGCTTCCACCCTAACACTCCACTCACACCTTCCACACAAATTCCGTAAAATCCTCTCACCACCTTTAAAATATGATTCAGGGAGGGGGCCGATAAAGGGCCTTATCGAAACCCCTCCTTTTAAGCCAAATGATGAAAAATATGGAAAAAGTCTCAGGAAGGAATTATAGCTTTTGAAAAAGCCTAAACAATTTCTGGAGAATGTTTTTTGATAGGACTTGTCATTTCGGTTTCATTCATCGAAAATACTATGGAAAAAATAGAAAATTCAAATTTTGAGCCAAACGACGTCAGATACTGAAAAAAGTTTCAACGATGAATTGCTGCTTTCAAAAATTCTTCCAAAATTATTTGAACCATTTTTCAATAATGCTTTTTATTTTGGTTTTATTTATTGAAAGTACTATGCAGAAAATCTAAAATTCTTATTTCGAACCAAACCGCGTGAGATGCGGAAACAAATTTGAACGAGGAATTGCAGATCCCAGGAAGTGCGACGAAATTTATCCGAACCATTTTTTGATAGGACTTGTCATTCGGGTTTCATTTATTGGAAATTCAATGAAAAAAGTGAATAATTCAAATTTTGAGTCAAACGACGCGAAATGTGGGAAAAGTTTTTGGAGGAATTTCAGCGCTAAGAAATTCCTACAACATTTCTTTGAACCATCTTTTGACAGAATTCCTCGTTATTAATTTAATTATCGAAGTTGATATGCAAAAATCGAAAATTCCAATATTACGCCAAAGGACGCAAAATACATAAAAAACCTAGAAGAAGACATGCAGGACATTTAGTTCTATACATCAAATATAATATGAAAACAGAAATCCGATTTTTAGCGTAACAACGCGAGATAGATAAGAATGTCTGATGAAAGGATTGTATTTTTTTTTGGTAAGGTTATATATATATATATATATATATATATATATATATAATTAAAAAAAAAGTTAAACAACCACCGCAGGGTACCACTAAGAGCAACTGCCATCTTGAAAAAATGTCAATGGCCCCCAGTAGAACCGCGGTAAAATACACCTATGGCCACGTCTCACATCCGTGAGATGGGTGGTCACAGGGCACGACGAAATCACAACGACAGGCCGGCGAAACCCTCGTGTGTCTTGAGGACACGAAGCGACCCAAGGATGACAGCTTTCTGCATCCATCTCGCAAGAGCCTTGGCATATTTTTGGCACGCGGGTATGGCTTTAAGGTTACGAACCAGCGATAATTTCACACCTCCGAGAGCACCTATCACAAGAACAATCACTCGTACCGAATATTTTGGGTACAGTCGAAGCAGCTCTCTTTTAAGGTCTTGATATCTCTCCTCTTTTTCTTTCTCCTTTGCAGTGATGTTGTATTCGGATGGAGCCGAGAATTCGATCACGAATATAGTTCGTTTCTCGAAGTCTTGGAGAACAATGTCAGGCCTCGAGTGCGCAACGGAGACTGCTGCCCGAAAATCGTAGTTCCAGAAAATCTGTCACTTCTCGTTTCGGACAATTGACTCTATATCCCTTGGAGCGTTCGGCAGGGCAGGGTCGCGACCAACACCGTAAGAGCGACAAAGGTGGTAATAAAGTACTCTTAGGGCCGCATTATGTCTATAGATATACGTTGTTCCTGCGTGGGTCGGACACCCCGATAGTATGTGTTCTAGGTACTCAGCGTGTGCATGACACGCTCTGCACCTATCACTGGGAACTTCTTGACATAAAATGCGGGCGCGGTATGCTAAGGTGGAGATTACACCGTCCTGGCATGCGAAAATAAAGCCCTCTGTACCTGAATTGAGCCCTGATGATTTGAGGAAAGCAAAAGTTTGCTCCTTCGACAAGGACTGTTTTTCTACATTTCTGTGAAAGTTTCCGTGCATTTGCTTGTCGAGTAGCTCTTGGTGAAATTTTCCAACCTCTGCTTTCTTTACTTCGGCTTTTAGACGTGAAGCATCTAGATGGAGTAATGCACTTTCCTCACTTCTGATGTTAAAATTCAGGCCAAGGGTCTCGGCAGCTTGCTCCGCGGCTTTGTAAAGGAACGCCCCTTCGCCAATCATCTCGTGGTTTCTGACCATCTTTAGGAGAGGATCTCTGCCATTCGCAACGATGTAAGCTGTACTCAAAACAATTCGGTTATGAAGACACTGGAGATTCAGAAGTCCGCGTCCGCCTTGCTGGCGTGAAATGTATAATCGCGGAACTGACGAATTGATATGCAAGCTTTTATGCATATGCATGATCTTACGCGTGGTGACATCAAGGGCCTTAAGCTCGTTCTTCGTCCATTGAACCACCCCAAACGAGTAGAGTAGAACCGGGACGGCAAGCATGTTAGTCGCAGATACCTTGTTCAACGCCGACAGATTGGAAGACCAAATCTGTCGAAGAAGATGCTTGTATCTGCTTCGGAGAGACTCCTTCACTGATGTTACGTCCTGAATGCGGCTTTGAGGCACGCCCAGGTATGTATAGGTCTCTCCAGTGTTAAGATGTCTAATAACACTTATATCCACAAGCTCAGGGTCCTTGGGAACGCCAGTAATCTTTCCTTTCTTCAAATGAATTTTGGCACACTTGTCCAAACCAAAGTCCATCCCAATCTCTCTTGTGTAGTTCTTGACGATATTTAAAGCAGTTTGAAGTCTGCTTTTACCAGCGGCATAGATCTTCAGGTCATCCATATAGAATACATGAGTGACCTTATGCTCACGCTGATTAGTGTCGCCACAGAGGTATCCAGGAGAATTTCGTAGTGCAAGAGATAGAGGCAAAAGTGTGATGCAAAAAAGCAAAGGGCTCATACTATCCCCTTGAAAGACGCCCCTCTGGAAGGTGACGTTGTTCGTCGTCAGACGATAATTCCTAGATGAGATGGTAAATCTAGTTTTCCAAAGAGGCATCAATCTCTCTATGCATCTCACTATGTGTGGATGTACCTTCAAGCTTTCCAACAGACAGATGATAAGTCTATGAGAGGTTGAATCAAAAGCTTTCCGGTAGTCAATCCAGGCCATTGACAGGACGCGCTGATGGACTGTAGCGTCTTTACAGACACACCTGTCAATCAGCAGGTTCTCTCGACAGCCTGCTACACCTTTTTTCGAGCCACGTTGTTCGTACATCTCTCGCCATACAGGCTCAATTCGTCGAACAATCCTGTTGTTTAGGATAGCTGTAAAAATCTTATACAGTGTGTTCAAACAAGTTATTGGCCTGTAATTCTCTGGTTTGGACAAGTCGCCTTTTTTCGGTAGGAGTATAGTGCGTCCTAACACTAGCCACTGCGGAATGGGCATCTCCGACTTTAAATATGAGGTGAATATGCGGGCCAAATGTTGGTGTGTAGAAGTAAACTTCTTCCACCAAAAGTTCTTGATACAATCTGGTCCAGCACCGGAAAAGTTCTTCGTGCCTCTAAGTGCTTTTTTCACCTCTTCGGCAGTGACTGATGGGCACTCCTCCTCAGATTTTATGAGGCTGTCGCAAAACTCCTTGAAGCGGATGATATTGTCAGTATCTTCCTTCAACTCTAGTGTTTTCGGGATCTTGTACACCTCTCTCCAAAAAGTCTCTACCTCCTTGGGCTTGGGAGGATTTTTTACAAAAACAGGGGGATCACTGAAGAGGCGCGATGGGTCAGCGAGAAACTGTTGATTCTCTCTGATCCATCTCTCCCTCTTCTGTATCCTCCTCCTTGCGTCAGATAACAGCCTTATTTTGTCAACAATATGTTGCTTGATTGTCAGCAGCTTTGACTTGTTTAGTGTGTGATTCAAGGTCCTTAGTTCTTGGGCGAACTTTCGAACCCTTTCCGTGAACGGTCTACCAGATGTTATGTAGTCAATCACACATTGAACACGGGACGCATTCTGTCTTGCCCATCCAATTTTCTTGTTCAGTTGATGCAAGCGTCTTCTTGTCTTTTGATCCATCGTCGGTTTGAGCCTTCGATTTGAATCAGCCAAAGCTCTCGCAGCACCATAAACTGAGCAATTGATGGTCCAGAGGTCGGACTCTTGCGAGATATCTCCACAAAGGGAGGCATCCATTTCAGCCAGATCTTGGGGCTTAAGAGGAACTTGCATGTTGATGTTCCTCCTTGTACTGAAATTGCCATCATCTTCAAGAAGGTGCCTACTTTCTGCGGTTGGTCTTAATGTCGTTTCATCTTCGTCTGCAGCTTGTTCAAGCAGCGGTTGAGGAAGCGCTCCGCGTACATATCCATTTTTGCGGAGGTAGTCGGCTTGATTTCGCAAAGACTGATGCGAAACGTGTTGAAGCTCTGGGTGTTTCTGGCACCACAGAGTATGCATACGCGCCATAAAGCCTCCACGAACAGGGATAATACTGGCATCGTAGCAGTCTAACACATCATTCTTAAGTTGATCCGTCCACTCAATGTGGGCGTTTCGCCGGTTCGTCGTTGTGTTTCCATCTAAATTATTTTCAGCACCCCGAACTCTAGGATGATCGGCATTGTTTGCCGATCCATTGTCGGGTGCTCTGCGCGTTCGATCGTTTTGAACCGCATCTACAACATTTTGGTGGTTTTTTGGTTTCATTGTTGTTCCCACGAGCAGCTAGGGAAAGGGTTCGTCCATCCTTGTAGAGCCCCGCGTGCAAGGATAAGGCTATTACTCTGAGACATCGCCCGATATCCCAGGGTCACCGTTAAAGACACCTCACCCAGGTGCCATGCAGCTTTCGGCACGGTTCGCACACCTTCGCTTAGGGGTTATTCCTTCGGGACCATCCCTGGACAATTGTCCGCGACTGCTTATTAATTATTGTACCCATATTCAGCAGAAACCCTTGGTACGGGGACCCTCTATCCGCAACCCGAGGACGCGTTCGGTGGCTTTGTCATAAGCCCTTCGGTTCTATTCCAAGGGAATCGAAACCGAAACCGAATATATATATATATATATATATATATATATATATAGAATATAGAACGTACCTATATATATATATATATATATATATATACAAGTTTGTCATAAGGACAACCGCAGGATTTTGCCGGGAGCGGGTACCAATCTGAAAAATTGCACCCCCTCCCAGCGAAATCGCGGGAAAATTTCAGCCGTAACCATGTCTCACGACCGTGAGACAGGCTGTTGCAGTCTGCGTTGAATTCAATACGATGATCCGGCCAAAGTCTCGTGCACCCTGAGGACACGGAGCGACCCAAGGACGACCGCCTTCTGCATTCTCCCCGCAAGTGTCTCAGCATTTTGTTGACACACAGGGATGCTTTTCAGGCTACAAACCAGTGAAACTGTGGCACCTCCAAGAGCGCCGATGATTAGGACGATTAGCTTAACAGAATGTTCGGGGTATAACCGTCGCAACTTCCTTATAAGATCTTTATACCTCTCTTTCTTTTCTTTCTCCTTGACTGTGACGCTTTTGTCAGCTGGAGCCGAAAATAATAAAAGTAATAAAGCACTCTTAGTGCCGCATTGTGCCTTTGGATGTAGGTGCTCAGGGTGTGAATGGCACGCTCTGCAGCTATCATCGAGAATATCTTGGCTCAAAATGTGGCGACGGTATGCTAGAGTGGTAATGACACCGTCTTGACATGCCGCATCTTGACTTCCACATTTCTGTGGAGGATGCCTTGCATCTTCTTGTCAAGGAGCTTTTCGCGGAAGTTTTTCTCCTGTGCTTTCTTGATCCGGGCCTTTAGGAGTTTGTATTCAAGATGGATAAGATTTGATGCATTTTGCTCGCCCCCGGTATTTAAGTCAAGGCCGAGTGTCTCAGCAGCCTCCCCGCTGCTTCGTACAAAAACGCCCCTTTGCCCGCTTCTTCATGTTTCCTGACCATTTTAAGAAGAGGGTCTTGTCCATTTGCAACAATATGTGCTGTACCCAGAATAATCCTGTTGTGGTGACATTCAAGATTCAATATTCCGCGACCACCCAGGCGGCGTGAGATGTAAAGTCGCGGAACAGAACACTTAGGGTGCATGCTTTTGTTCATGTGCAAAACCTTACGCGTCCCGATCTCAAGGGATCTGAGCTCGTCCCTTCGTCCATGGAACCACTCCAAATGAATAGGGTACTACTGGGACGGCAAGCATGTTCGTTGCAGATACTTTGTTCTTAGCCGACAGTTCGGAAGACCAAATCTGCCGGATGAGACGTTTGTATCTGCTTCGGAGAGTATCCTTTATAGATGTCACGTCCTGAATGCGGCTCTGTGGCACGCCCAGGTATGTACTCCAGCGCTAAGGTGTCGTGTAGCGCTTCTGTCGACGAGCTCAGAGTCTTCGGGGATGCCATTAAGTTTTTCTTCCTTCAAATGAACCGTGGCGCATTTCTCTAACCCTAACTCCATTCCAATCTCTTGAGTGTACCCTTTGACAATTCTTAGAGCTTGATGTAGTTTCTCTTTATTTCTAGCATAGATCTTGAGATCGTCCATGTAAAATACATGAGTGACCTTATGCTTTCGATCTCCAGGTTTGCCACAGAGGTACCCTTCCGAATGGCGAAGTGCGAGAGACAGTGGCAATAATGTGAGGAAAAAGAGAAGAGGGCTCATGGTATCGCCCTGAAACACACCTCTCTGAAAGGTGACACTGTTAGTGATCACACGATGTTTTCCAGATGAGATAATAAATCTGGTTCATAAAGCGGCATTAATCTCTCTATGCACCTCACGATGTGTGGATGAACCTTTAAGCTTTCCAACAGATAGATGATAAGTCTATGGGAGGTTGAATCGAAAGCTTTCCGGTATATATATATATATATATAATTAAAAAGAAAGTTAAACAACCACCGCAGGGTACCACTAAGAGCAACTGCCATCTAAAAAGAAAATGTCGATAGCCCCCAGTAGAACCGCGGTAAAATACACCTATGGCCACGTCTCACA